>BSBM01000494.1:13202500-13397500 GCA_027924585.1 Larix kaempferi | reverse complement strand
ATACATGAATGTTGAAGCTTATTTATGGTCACTTGTGCCTCAATTTCTTTGAGAGTTTAGACTACTCAAATCCCATACCTACTTCTGCAACCCAATTCTGCAATAAAAATAAGTCATTATAATTTTACACAACATAATAACTCAGATAACTTGTGTAATGTCCCTCAAATCCTGAAAATTTTAAAAAAATTGTAAGGGTCTAATAATTAAATAAGACTTGGGACTTGATTGGACAATACCTTCAACGTTGCATTAAATACTAGAAGTAGTATGAAATTTGCATCTATGTATAATGTTTTTGTGTGATTGAGTTGTACAATGTTGGCTTGGCATGATTTAGTTTCGATTATACCTTGGTATGTTGTTATCGTTCATTTCATAGTAATGTTTACTTCATATCATGCTTATGTTTGTTTTGTAATCTTTATTAAATAATTGAGTTCTGTAATGTGTTTTCTATTATGATGACTTAAGTTAATTTTAGGCCTGTCTCTCAAATGGTAAGAGGGGTTTTAAGGCCCCAGGTCTTACTTAGATTTTCATAAGCTAATTCCTTTAACCTTGTGCAGGTGCCTAGAGGGAACACTTGAACTAGCATTTATAATCAAAATAAGGTCACCTAGAAAGGAATTAGGAGATGGCTTAAACTATGCCTAAACCCTAAACCCTATGCATAAGAGCTTGAGTCTTTTAAAGGAGGGGGTCTACACTATAGAATTTGGGTAAAGATTTACACGGTAGTGGATGGTGGTTGGCGCTTTTAATTCCACACCATGTGATAAAATTTAATGGAGATCCACACTAGAAGTTGGGTGTAACACATTCGAATCACCCTATCCTCCATTTTATTTCGTGTTTGGTTGTTTCTGTGTGTGTGGAAGAAGAGCAAAGAGCTCCTCTGCTTGGTCATGGTGGCAAGGGTATGCACCTGACCAAAACGTGGCTCTTTGGTCAACGCATGCCCTACGTAGATGGAAGCAGCATGGGAAGCTATGACATTTGAGAGGTAAGCTCTATTCAGGGTTCAAGTTATAATTCCAGTTTTCTTCTTAGCAGTGTTGAAGTATTGGAACTTTGAAGAATATTCTATTTGTACTTTATTATTATTATTCGGATATGTTTTATTCCTCCATCGGGATGTACTTATTATAGTGAATAATGTAAATTCATTGATGTAAAACCTCCTATGTAATTCGGGGCATCAGTTCCCCTAGAGTTAGTTGTAATGGGTTGTTTAAGTCCCCTGGAGAAGTCGACCTGGTTAGTAAGTGGTCATTTAGCTATGGGGATGACCTAGCTGGGTAAAATTTCAAGTGAGAGATAAAGTATAAATAGAGGAGGTGTGCTCCTCATTTGGATACACACTCACTTGTGGATTGCGCATTAGGAGAGAGAGAGATATATCTCTGTGAAGGAGAAGAAGCTCTTGCTTGGGGATTTCATATTTGTACTTTTGATCATCTATATTGAGGATTTTTTGTTGGTTTTTCTACCCCATGAGGGTTTCCAAGGATAAATTGTGTCTCTTGTGTTTATGCTATGCTTGTTATTCTTTCAGTGATCTTGTATATGCTATTGTTGTGAAATTGAATTGAATACTGATGTTATCTATCTTAGCATATTGAATATTAACATGGTATCAGAGCTATCCTAAAGGAAGGCAATGTATGGAACTTACGACACTTGCTTCACTTGCAACAATTTGAAAGTTAGGGATTTGTATATAAAAACCTAGTCATCGTGGAACATTCTCTATAAATCACTTTTGGAGAAGTTTCAGGATCTTAAACTTGGACATCTAGAAGATGACATGTTTATGTACCTTGTGTCCGAGTTTCAGACTTAGATTCGTTGTTCTTTATGAGATATGATCCGTACAAGTTAGGTTTTCTACCTCTTCTAGAATGAATCCCTAAACAAGTGACCTAGGTAAAAAGGTCATATATCGAGCTAGGAAGCTCCAAATTGAATTCTGTAAAAATTTACAGTTAGGGAACAAACTTTAGTTTCATAGGTGAGAGTATAAGAGGCTGAAGTTGAAACAATGACACATGGAAGTCCGTGCAAGTTCGCTATTCTCTTGCATCCCATAAACATGTAATCTTGGAAAAATTATCATATATGTATCATGAGGAATCCAATGAAGCTCAAACCTGTGGGTTTGTAAATATGACAGGTCAAGCTACCACAGGCCGAAGTTTCAAAACCCGAGGATCCAAAATTTCAGATATACACCAGAAACAATACGACACATTTGAAATGGCTCAACAAAGGAAATGAAAGAAGAGGAGGAAGAAGCTCTCACTTAGGGTTTTCAATTTTTAGGTATGGAAGGACCTGATACAATGTTGGAGACACCTTATGCAACATTGGAAACCTTGAAAATGGATTTGGAATCCATTCATCATAGATATTAATCTTTCATCAAAATGTTGTGGGAGGAAGTAGATTGAAAATTAGGGTTTCCAAGTAAGAAGAAACCCTAGCAAGGTTGGGAGAATCATAGGGAAGCAATGAAGGAGGTTTAAATGGAACTAGTATTCTATCATCCTATCACCATGAACCTATATAATATGTTTACAAGTGATCTACCTTGGATTATTAGGGTTTTACCCTTCTAGAAAAGACTACAAGCAATCTTGACACATATGACTTGAGGAGATGCAGGTATGTTTTGAAATTTGTTTCATTAATCTGATGATTAATTTCATGATATGTTTGTCTGCATATTATTGAGTTTAGTACAATCATGATTAATATTAGACTTGTCTGATCACCTTATTAAAAGTATGAATGCATGTGAATGATAAAAGACATTAATTGATTAGGGTTATGACACTTACAATTGTACTAATGCACTGTGGTGTTGTATGAGGATGATATTGTCTGCTAACATGAAAGGTACATCAAGAAAGATAAATCAAGTTCTAGATCAATAATGATGTTGTCTGATCAAGTTGTACTTACGAGGTATGTATACTTTGGTTCTACAATGCTTAACTTATGAGATATGCAGGTTACTAGCACAAGGTCTCTAAATCATTGAAGTGAACAAAGAAGGCATTGTTTGGGTATGTTAGACATAACTAGCAAGCATGATAATCTAGGTATGTTTTCCTATATCAAGTTAGAATTCTACCTTGTGTTAGGATCTTATATAAGTATACTTGTGTATGATTGATAATGATTATTCATGAAGTTATAAGTTTGAGTAATCATGGGTTTATGCATATTATGCTTCTTAGTTTGATTAATGATATGACAAACTAGAAGAGTCCTATGGTCAAATAAGAATATGCATGAGTAAAAGAAGTACTCCCTGAAACCTTGAATACTAATGCTTGTGATAAATTACCTGTGTATGAAATGATCATGACCATACATGTTAAGATCATAGGATCATAATGTTTTGATAGTACTGATATTATAATAATGAATGTATGATTATGTATGAGATCTTGAGGATGACACAATGATGAAACTAGTGCATACTTAAGCATGCATAGTGGTCCAGAATGGATAGAAGTTCAAAGACACATAATCATGATGCTATCATAAAGGGAAAAACAGAGATCAAGATAGAGGAAACCACACAAACATAAAAGATAAGTATTTGAGTTGTTTTTTGAATTAATTCTTTAATCTATGAATAGTTAATGATATTGCTCGTAATAGTTGTATGCATATTTGTATTCCTAGAATATATCATGCATAGTGTAAGCATTCATATATCATTGAATAGTATAATACTAATATGCATATGTGGGTAAGTTGGCCAAACATTCCATTGTTGCTTGTCTAGAATGAAACCTCTTTTCCAGCATGCTAGGAGCTATTCATGCTCTTGATAGTATGTTCTGGTAGAGATGGAAGGAATCTAGAGAGCCACTCTATGCATACAGGATATGGAAAAGTGTTGTTCCAAAGTATTGGTCAAGATAGTTGCATAACTATGTGAATCATATCAATATGCATAACAGGTTATCATTGAAATGTCAACATAATTTGATGATTATCTAATCGTGTAATTAAATTTGATTTGTAGGAAAGATCGTGTGCTATGATCTACAAAAGAAGGATGATGAACACTTGTTACAAAGAAAAAGTGATGACTATTCAACAAGAAGACTTACAAATCAAACATACTATGGAAAGGCTCGTGGCTAGAGGATTCTCTTAGAAAGAGGGAGAGTATCATGACAAGATGTTTGCTGCATTGGATAGACACACTTCCATAGATAGATTAGACCCATGGATGACAAGACCATCATCTTGAATGGTGTTATTGAAGAAGAAGTGCATATTGAGCAAACTCCCATGATTTGCTAGAGAATCACATGATTGAAGAAGGCTTTGTACGGGTTCAATAGGTACCCAGGATCGATAGTCATTTGATGATCTTGATGATCACCACAGGTGATGTGGATTTAAACCTTTGCTACAAGGTTGAAGATGGTTTATATATACATATGACATGCTTCTCTAATATGGATGCAAGAAGGAACTCACCATAGAGTTTGAGTGATCTTGAGGCTCATATCAGTAGACCCATCTGACAGGAGATGGCACGAATAGATATGCAGAAGATCACTCAATACATAGTGTGAATAGTGTTCAGTGACATAGGGAAGACAATACTCAAATATAGAAAACTCCACTTTAGAGGGAGTAGATCTCAGATTTAAAGAATCTTGGCATGATTCTCGTGATTAGATATGTGGCTGAGATGAGATGATATATGGGATGATGGATAGTGCTTTCTATATATTACATACATATGGATGGTTCATTGATGTATTTGACGAATACCAGGCCAGATATATGATTTGTTGTGAACACCTTGAGTTAGTATCTAGTTGAGACTAGACGTGTTCACCTGGTAGCTGCAAAGCATGAGATGATGTACCTGAAAGGTACGATAGAATTTGGTCTATACTATGTTGGAGATCATGACTACAGATTGTGTGGTTATACAGATGGAGATTGGGTCGGAAGTGTCTCAGATAGAAAGAGCACATCGCATGGACGTTATTGTCTGGGATCTACTATGATCTCATGGCTTAACAGGAAGCAGTTTAGTGTGGCTCTCAGCACAACTGAAGAGGAATATATAGCAGCTTTCTCTGCTAGTTATGAAGCCATATGGCTTCGAAGGCTATTGTCAGGACTATCTGACTTAGAAATGGACCCCACTATGATCCTGTGTGACAACCACAGTTGTATCAAGATGACAGAGAATCCAGTGTTCCATGATAAGTCAAAGCACATAGAGATCTGATATTTCTATATACGGGATATGGTGCAGAAGGGAGCTATAAAGCTTGAGTATGTGAGCACTGATGAGCAAGTTGCTAATGTATTGACCAAACCTCTATCTCGAGTAAAGTTTGAGTATTTCCAAGACAAGCTTGGTGTAGTTTGAAAGGACCCTCCTCGAAAGGGGGAGTGATGAGGTCGATGATGAGGTTTCCTATACCAATGATGAGAATTCCTGTACCGACGATGAGGTCGATGATGAGGATACCTATACTGATGATGAGGTTGATGATGAGGATACCTATACCAATGATGAGGTCGATGAGTGGTCCTTAGACTTCATCTAATTTAACGAGTGGATTGCATCATCCCTAGACTTTATTCCTAAATGAATCCAGAGACTTGTGTCTTCGTAAGTGGTCCTTAGAATTTTTCTAAGTTGACGAGGGGATTGCATCGTCCCTAGACATGGTGTGATGTCTTAAAGTGATAGGGATTGATCATACCGTAAATAGATTAGGATTGCATCATCCTTAAACATGGTGTGGTGTGTTAAAGTGATAGCGATTAATCATCCCGTAAATAGATCAGGATTGCATCATCCTTAGACATGGTGTGGTGTATTAATGTGATAGCGATTGACCATCTTGTAAATAGATCAGGATTGCATCGTCCTTAGACATGGTGTGGTGTCCTAAAGTGAGAGGGATTGATCATCCTGTAATTGGATCATGTGTGTTGCAGATATGAAATTATTGATCGAGAGATCCATATATTGATGATGTTGTTGATCAAGAGATCCAGATGATGCTGTTGATCGAGAGATCTAGATGTTGATGATGCTGTTGATTGAGAGATCCAGATGATATTGTTGATGAAGAGATCCAGATGATGTTGTTGATCGAGAGATCCAGATATTGATGATGTTGTTGATCGAAAGATCTAGATGATGTTGTTGATCAAGAGATCCAAATGACGATGTTGATGTAGACGATTGAGTGATCGAGTGCTGCAAAAGATGAGGACTTAGTACTGTAGATGTTGATGTTCCAGTACTGAAGATTTTGAAGATTTTCCAGCAGCCGTTCCAGTTGTTGATGATGATTGAAGAAAACTTCCAGTGATTTATAGATGTATCACTATGATGTTGTTGATGACCTCTCCTTGATCCTGTAGATGTTGTTAGAATACCCTTCTCGTTAGGGGAGAGTGTTGAAATATTGTAACTTCGAAGAATATTCTATTTGTACTTCATTATTATTATTCAGAGATGTTTTATTCCTCCATCATGATGTATTTATTATATTGAATAATGTAAATTCATTGAGGTAAAACCTCCCATGTAAGTTGAGGAATTAGTTACCCTAGATTCAGTTGTAATGGGGTGTTTAAGTCCCCTAGAGAAATCGGTCTGGTTAGTAATTGGTCATTTAGTAATCGGGCTGATCTAGCTGGGTAAAATGTCAAGTGAGAGACAAAGTATAAATAGAGGAGGTGTGCTTCTCATTTGGATACACACTCACTTGTGGATTGCGTATTAGGATAGAGAGAGAGATGCCTGTGAAGGAGAAGGAGCTCTTGCTTGGGGATTTCATCTTTGTAATTTTGATCATCTATATTGAGGAGTTTTGTTGGGTTTTCTACCCCATGAGGGTTTCCCAAGATAAATTGTGTCTCTTGTGTTTATGTTGTGCTTGTTATTCTTTCAGTGATCCTGTATATGCTATTGTTGTGAAATTGAATTGAACTGATGTTATCTATATTAGCATATTGAATCTTAGAATACTGATGGCTTTTAATTCTAGGCCATGTGATAAAATTTAATGGAGATCCAAGCTGGCAGTTGGGTGTAACACATTCGAATTACCCTATCCTTCATTTCATTTCCTGTTTCGTTGTTTCTGTGTGTGTGGAAGAAGAGTGAAGAGCTCTTGTGCTTGGTCATGGTGGCAAGGGTATGCACTTGACCAGAGCATGGCTCTTTGGTTAGCGCATGCCCTACGTAGATGGAACCACCATGGGAAGCTATGACGTTTGAGAGGTAATATCTATTCAGCGTTTAAGTTATAATTCTAGTTTGCTTCTTAGCAGTTTTATTTAACTCCAGTTTGTTTCATTTGCAGTTAGGGTTCAACGTATGGCTAGTGGGAGACTTGGTAAAGGGTACTTAAACATTGAAGGGGTGGAGACTTAGAGAAGTTGACCGGTCATGGTAAGATCTTGGTTCCTGGAAATGCCTCTGCCATGAAACGTGTAATGTCCCCAAACTATGAAAATTTAAAAACATTTCATGTGTGACTAACATCGTATATTCAGTAAATGTTTATTAAATTAACTTCAGTATTGGGAAATAAATATAAGATTCATTGGCATAATAAGAATGTAAGGTTTATAAATCTATTCACGATCTACTATTTGAATGAGTTGGATGTGTTTTCTTTTCTATTTTATGGTTCAGTGGAAGCGATGTAATAGAATAATATAATTGAACTATGTAGTTATATTTCTGTTTGTTTTGAAAAGCTTGCCACAATGCTTGTTTGTCTTTCAAATGTTAGTATACTTGCAAACATTTGTAGGAATTGCATGTTTTTCCATCAGACCTAATGATTAAGGCATTGTGATAGAGGAAGGCCTTATGGATACTTCAAGCTCTTATCCTAGGATCACCTCTGTACTATGTTTTTTTATTGTGAAACAACAAATGCAACATTAGTCACTATTGCAAGAAACAAAAATGCTTACTTCTCACTTAGTTTTGTTTGTCTTTGAGTGGTATGCATAAAAATAAGGACTTTTGGTCGTCTAGTACTTATGTAAAGTGTTTGGAGAGGCTTCGTGTTGCTTTTGTTGGTGATAGTGACATTGGGATGCAATGTGTTCTATCAAGTTGTATAAACATATGTAAGCTTGAGATAAGGGATAGACCATTTAGTGATTTGGATCTTTTATGAATCAAATTCATCCCTTTGTTTCCGAAATGGCCTTTCATTTCCTATTCACCCATATGCACACCTAGAATCTGTCCACTTATTCTTTTGTCATTTTGCAAACTTCACACATTACACACACACTCCTAACAAGAATGGTATTCAATTCCTTTCCCATTTATTGGCCCGGCTAATAACATGGAGAAACATACCATCCTTAGATAGTAAGGTTAGGATAAATGGGATAAAAACTCAAAGTTGCACATATGGAAACAAACTAAGAACAATTCTTTGCAGTTTGGATACAAAGGACATGATACTTCATCAAGGTTCTAGCCATTAGGCACTAATATTGTTCCCTTGGATAGAAAATACCTCTATACCAACTTGTATCTAGAGCATTAGTTAAACTGGATAGGGAAATCGATGTGTGGAATATAGATTGTCCAGCATCAAACAAAAATTCATGCTAGGGTAGTGATTGCAACAAGGAGCAATGTATCACTATGGAGGATAACCCTTGCACTCTCCAGCCTTCATGGGAACCTACACAAAAAAGCATGGAATTGCAGCTACAGGAACAACACATAGAGAAAATATTATGTGCAGTAACATCACATGGAGATGGAAGAAATGATACAAAATAAATATTGCTGCACGTTCCTTTATTATGCACTAAGAATACACACTTACAATTTCAGAATAACTGAAACTTTCAGCTTCCCACCTTGACACATGTGGGGTGAACTACTTGAGTTAGTTACTTGGAGAAGCATGCTTGGCACAATTTTTCATGTCACCACATACCTTAGCCCATGTGAGGCGCATGAGTTGGTTATGTTAATCGTTAAAATGGACCTTGTCAAGGTGGAGTGATCCACTTGTGGACCCATTCTCTTTTGTGGACCTAGTATAATGTTTTTACTTGTAACTCCCCTCTCTGTTGTTCCATAAAAGAGAAGGAGGTGCACATGACTTCTAAGCATGAGAGCTAGAGTGAAGAGTGGTGTGATGTGATAGCTAGGGTAGTCTATTTAAAGTGTATTGCTTTATGAGGTTGTGAGAAGGTGGTTGGTTTTGTATAGTAATCTTGGGAGACTCTGATTTTGGATTATGTAATTCTCTTTTCTACTATAATAGAAAGACAAGTGATTGTTGGTGCATATTCAGTATTTTCTAGTGGTTCATCTATTTGAACTTTGACTTTCCACAACATCATTTTCTTGTTCACTCCATGACTTGTCCTCTAAAACTTTGACATCTCTATTAACCACAAACGTCTTGCTAGTTAGATTATACTATATTTAGGATTTGGACTAGTAACTATATCCAATGAAAATACATTTTTCACTTTTGTTGTCGAGTTTCTTTCTAATATCCTCTCGAACATGCGCATATGATATGCAAAAATAAAGTAATGAACAAGTTAAATAGAACTAACAACTAGCATCAGTAATGCTAGTTTAGACCTTCCTTATAATCAGATATATTTTTCAATAAACCCTTTCTGCAATAGCTGACAGCCACCAGGGATCAACAACGTATGCCCTAGCAAGGCCCATAGGCTCAGAGTAGAGGCCAAAGACAGATTGGATAGTCCTATTCCTATGGATACTGATTCTGAAGATAAGCATAATGATGGGGTTGGAACTAGTGGATTGTCTCTTGAAAATATGAGTAATGAATGCTTTCTAAAATTAAGCATTTCACATGCCATGGTGTTTGTGCATCTCGCAATGGAAAATCCTGAAACTTGTAGAATATTTGTTGAGAAAAAAGGCATTGAAGCCCTTATGAGGTTCTTGACTCTTCCAAGTATTCCGCTATCTTCAAAAGGGATGTCTGTAGCTGTGCACATGGTTGCAGTTTGCAAAGCATTCACACAACAACACTCAGTTTCCCTTGCAAGGGTATTTTGTGCTCATCTAAAGGAACATCTCAAGACTACATTAAATGTTTTGGATCATGTTGCAGGGACTAATTTATTTGCTCCAAAAGATGGACTAAATCAAAAAGTATTTTGGTGCTTGTTTGTGGTACAATTTTTTGTCTTTCTAGCTGATGATACTAAAGAGAATCGATGGTTGGTAGCATTAATGGTAGAGTTTGGAAATGATAGAAAGGATGTGCTTCTTGATATTGGGATGATACATCAACAAATACTATGGTGCTACTAAAGAAAGATGATGGCAATGTTTCCAGCAGTGTCACAACTAATTTGGATGCACAGGAAAATGAAATTGATGATCACTTACCAACTTCTGTTGGACACTATGTGGATCTTATTTTGAATCAACATAGGCAATCGTTTGTTTGGAATGTTGAACCTCAACTTTTTGATCTAATACATCTATTTCATGATATTGGTCATAGTGCTCGGCTTCAATGAAGGTTGAACATTGATTCCTCTACCCGAGGACAACAAACCTATGTTCGTCAACCATAGTATTCTCATTTTGATGAAGGCCCTTCCAGAATCAAAACGCAAGGCAATAAGCAAAATTCACTACATTCTTTTTGCTATGAGATATTAAGGCCGTCATTTTCAGTTCAATACAAAGAGGTGAGGGCTCACCCATCAAACTAAAAAAAAATAGTAGATGCAATAAGATAAAAATACCCCAATGTAGATTGAAAGGTTCTACCCCAATGTAGATTGAATTAGCAATGAAACCCTCTTGGAAGATCGAATTAGCAATGAAACCACAGTGATTTGCTACCAAATTTTTAAATTTGTCAAATCAAAACAATTTAGGGCTTGGTACGCATGGACGTGGGAGGCATTTTTGGCTCCTCTTATAGTTTCTTTGCTTGGACTCCAAACCGCCTCTCCCAATGCTTGCTCGTTGGGTCACTCCCACTTCTTGGTCGTTGGGTCACTCCCTCTCCCCTTCCACAATCACAAATCGCCTCTCCCACAATCGAACACTATTCCAATCCAAATCAATAGCAGGTCCAAATCGCAGAGGCGTAGGTCCAAATCGAGGGTCACTCCAAATCGCAGGTCACTCAAAATCGAGGTCACTCGAGCTCACTCCAAATCACAGGTTTATGAAATGCATATGGCCGACTTTTCTATTTTTCAATATATATTTTATATTATGTTTTTGTTTGCTTTTTTAATTTGTTTTTAATTAAATATATATATAACATTATATATAACAATTAAAATTTAATTGTTATATATAATGTTATATATATATTTAATTAAAAACAAATTAAAAAACCCATCTTTATATATTTATGTTTTAATTTTATTTATTATATATTCATTTTTTTAATTTTAATTGGTTTTTCTTGTTATATATAATGTTTTTTTTTAATTGTTATATATAATGTTATATATATAACGTTTTTTTAATAATTATCTAATTGTTATATATATAATGTTTTTTTTAATGTTTGTTACATAATCATTGTCATCATCATGATCTTGGTATATGTTGACCATTCTTAACTACCTCCTATAGCCAATTGGCTACTAGGGAAGAGAAGGAAAATATGCACCCTTCCTCCTCATACTTTCAAGAAGGGGCTTAAAAAATATGGTTCATGCGAGGCTCTTAAAAGTGGAAGGGCCATTGCAAAGGATAAAACGAGTCACCAAAAACTCATGTTGACCTTAATGACTGTGGAAAGTATTCTAGGAATATTTTCTTCATTCATGTGAATTTGGCGATAACTAGAGCGAAGGTCACGATCAATGAAGAATTAATCTCCATGTATCAGATAAGAGATAATTAATGACTAGAATGAGAAATTTATCTTTCACTACCAAGGAGTTAATAGATAAAAAATTGGGACACATGTGCCAAGTGACTTGTTTTTTAAGGACCATGACAACCAAAGAAGAGTACGGGTTGGTACTAGGATGAATGATACCAATAGCTAAGAACAACAATACAATATTTTTAATTTCATATATTATTTTGTTCAAAAGTATTACAATATGATCACACATTGGATGGGAGAATACGATGAAGCAATGAGATGCTATGATCATGCTCTCTCATTTCTAATTCCAATAAATCCATGGTGATATGACATAATCTTATTATCCATTCACACCGAGAACAATATCACGCCCACCCGTTTCAATGGAAAACATGTTAGTTTTCTGGGAGTAATCACCCATTTGAAGCATCACATTTTCACAACTTCCACCATATTTCATAGATCTCCCATCAATAATCATTATCTAAAATTTCTTAGTAGCAATGATTTCAATTGGTTTCTTGGGAAACTCAATGATGAATGAAATATGGGTGGTTCTGCCATTAATCAAGATAATGAATTTTCTCTTCTTGATATAGCCAACCATGTTTAACATTAATGAGGAGAATAAATACTAGTCAAATAATTAAGGGAGATATAGGGTTCTTCATAGGGTTAGGAAGAAAAACTTCCTCAATGATGGGAGGGGATTCCTTTTGAGTTCTTCCATCAAGTTCATCATCATAAATGTCCTCAAATATGTCCACAAATAATTGATGTTCCTTACATCTATGCTGAAGAGAATATTTTTCATTACAATTGTAGCATAGAACCTTAAGTTGATGTTCCTCCATTTTGTCCTATGCCGACTTATGGACCTTGAAAGGTGGAAGAGGTTGTTGAAGAGCCACCATAGTTGGGGAAAGGAAATGAAATAAAGTTGGGGATTTTGACAGAGCATAGGATATAACACAGGCATGACAATAAATATTATTGTCCTCCAACCAAGTAGTAGGGTGGTTCACCTCTAAGTGGGATTTAATTTCCTCTTTAAGACCACTAATAAGGAATTGCTTAGAAAATAATCAATTAATTTTTATGAAAAAACAAATGAACTTTGATGACTCCTATAATGAATTTCATTAGGTAATAAAATAGTACATTAAGGGAAAGTTAGTGCTTCATTTGATCAATCGAACCAACCAATCGGATCTGACCTTCCAAACTTGTTTAGAATTACTTCATAAAAATGAGGCGTCATACTATTGGAAGGGTCGGAAAGAAGTGATTCTTGGTTTCCATTTTGCTAACTAATCAACCATTTTTTGTATGTCCTCTATAGTTTACATGTTATGAGTGTTTATCATGGGACCATTAGGTTCATCAAACAAGTTAGTGATGATTTATCCCAACACAATCAACGACCTAAGAGGATTTCCTTGTGAGGGTCCATAAGCAATGGTACTAGAGAGTCCACAAAAAAATGAGTTATTTCAGAGTGAAACCATGATGATAAAATTACTCCTTGTTGAGTATCATTACATGGTTTTTAATGCTCCATTAATGGTTGGTGTCAGTCATTTTTGAGTCTAGAAACCCTCCCACACCGTAAATGCATGCATCTAGTCTAACCATGCCAAATTTCAATCCAATCCAACACATATTTAAAAAATTTCAACGTTGGCCCCATGTATCACATTATTTAATTTATAGGTATGGTTTATGATGCTGCAATGGTGAGTTTCATTCATTCGAGTCTTGAAACCCTCCCACACCATCAATGCATGCATCTAATATCAGACTTCTGACTTCAAAATAATTCGACAAGATCACTAAACCACCGATGACAAACACTGTTGGTTTTTCTAGATAATAGCTGCATTGGATGTCATATAACGATGATGATCATGATAAAGATCATGACGATGATGAAGATGACGATGATGATGAAGATGATCAATGATGACGATGATGATGAAGACGGTCGCTAATGACGATAATGATGAAGATGATCGATGATGATGATGATGATGACGATGATGATGAAGATATTGCTGATGATGATGAGGAAGATGATGATGATGATGATGGTGTGGATGATGACAATGATGCTGATCACAATGATGATGATGATGATGGTGGCCATGACGACGACGATAAACATGATGCTGCTACTGATGATGATGATGAGAATGATCAAGATGATGATCAAAAAGAAAAAGATGATGATGATGAAGATGATGATCAAGATGATCATGATGATGATGACGACGATGATGAGGATGATGATGTTTGAGTCTTGATAATTGTGCATTTCCTAACTAAGCTTCTCTCTGTTTCAAGAATAATTTAATATTCTCTACTAAACAGGGCCAACCACGTGAAGGTGGAAGCTCTTATGGCCCCTCCCCTCCTCACATCACTCTAAATTCTCCATAACCCAACAAAAATATCTATGTACATTAGAAAATTTAAATGTGTTTTTTGACATACTCTAAAACAAGCAATGTTTCTAATTATATCATATAGGATACTGGAAACTCACTACGAAACAATTCATTTATTATTACTACATACCTCGTAAACTTCAATGGTCTTCATCATTCTCTTCATCTAGGTCATCGTTTGTACTATCATCTGATGATCCAGATTCAACATTGTAAGGATTGGCCATATCATCCTCATCGTCGATGTTAGTTACGATCAACATGTCATCGTCGATATCATCTTCATCGACATTGTCTGAAAGTACATCATTTGATTCAATAAGTTATTCGACATCTTCTTCTGGACCATGATCATCTAACTCATGTTGATCATGATCATCCTCTATGGCATCTTCTTCTTTGAGAACGTCTTCATTACCTTCATCAACGTTATACTTTACCAGCCTTCCCCTTGGATTGTGTCTCACAGCAAATGACCAACCCGCTCTACCTGGAACCTCAGAGTAAAATACCTGTTCACATTGCGTTGGAAGAACATAGGGTTCCATTCCTGGCTCAAACAACCTTGTATTTATCATGGTAAAACCATTATCATGTTCAATAATTGTTCTATCGGGATCACATTGATTCAATTGACACTTGTACCATTTGACAATGAACGGAAATACCTTGAAGGAGTTAAAGTCACACTGAAGAATGTCTTCTAGATACCCATAGTATCGATTTTCAGATAGTTCTGGATGTCTGTCACTTCTAGAAGAAACATTGGTCACCTCAAAGACTTCAGATATCCTACAATCAGATGTTTTATTTGTTTCATCCAACTTTTTGATGTGATATCTACATCCATTGCACCACATAGCCTTATGGTGTTTTACCTAGTACAACAAGCCATACAGGAAACGATTACATAATGATCACACCATCTTTATGATAAAGTAGTTCATGTTTATTATAATGCCATAAAAGGAAAATAACCAACATGACGTACAATGAAAATATTTAAAAAATAAATAAATAGTGCCATTGATTAATATGCTTACCTGCTTAACTTTTAAACCTCTTGCTAAATCAATTTCCCTTTGTGTTACATTAGTGTCTCCATTGCGATGTGCAGCTTTAACCAATGAAGCCACACCTTCCCATGATATTCCATGACCAAATTGTTCACATTTTTCGATCCATACCTTCATCTAGTCAAGATTGTTTGCGATGTATAAATGAATCGCATCCCACTCTCAACCAACTGTTTGATGACAATAAAATTAAAATTCAATGAAAATGTATATTAGTCACTTAAAAAAGTATATAATTACAATATAAAATGATGCAAAATACTAAATAAAAAAATAGAATATATATGTATGATATATAAACATAAAAATCACCAGTGAAATGTGTTATATTACCTTTCATTTTCCTCGATCTACCTTTCCCCTTTGGGTACTCCCCTTCGAAATCATTTTTGGAGTCTGGATAAAAAATGCGACGTAAATTGAGCTTTAAAGCCAATATAGGAAGATATTCACTAATGTACAACATGTTTTGGTATACCATATATCCCTCCATCATAGAACCCTCAGCATATGCTCGTTGTCTAACCAAACCCTTCATAAATTTCAACTGTCTCTCAACCGTCCACATGGACCTTGAGTGCGCAGGTCCACATAGTTCAATCTCCTCAACTTGGTGTATGAGGTAGTGTTCCTGTGCATTGAAAAATGCTGAAGGTAGATGCTTCTGCATTTCACACATGAGATGAGGAATTTCTCTCCTCCAATACTTTATGTCTTCTTTATGGAATTCTTTAGATGACAACCATCTACAAGTGACATGACAACCGACCAATCAAGAGATTAAAGAAAAAGTCATTATATTACGTAACATGAAGTAGAGAATGAAAATAAAATTACGAATAAGTTCTATGTTGAATTAAACAAACAGTAAGCACATGGAAAAATCACCACTTACCTCATGTATTTCCCGAGACTATATATTGTTTGCTTGACATTGTTGTCAAAGTTGTCCGGGATAGAGAGAGGTAGAACATACTGTAACAATAATATACAAATAGTTTCAGTATATAGAAAAAGAGTACTAGAAAAAGAAAAAAAAAATTATTAAATGCATACCATATTAATTATTACCTTCATGAAGACATGCCAATCATGCATTTTCACCCCCGCGAAATCACCTTTCTTTGTTATGATATTCTTCATGGTCGCACAAAATCCGGTGTGAATTTTTATTTTTCGAATGAACTCTTTTACAACATTACTTTGCTAGTCCGTTAACATCCATGGAAGTGAATTTATATTAATTTGCTCTCCGTTTCTATGAAATTGAATGACGTCTTTCATTGCATGGTTGTTATCTTGAATGTCTTTGCAAATTTTGACAATTTTTTCTTTGTCACTCCTTCCATCCAATATTCGCCATAATTTTTCAGTCACATTCTTTCTGATATGCATTGTATCAAATAGATGAGAAATTTGTAGGTGCTCATAATAGGGCAACCTACTAAATTGTCTAGGATAACTTTTCATTCCTCATGGAAGCCCATTAATGCCTTCATGATGATCACATGAATGACAATGATGAAATTAAATATTAAATCAATGTCAATTACACTAAACAACACACAATATAATAAAATACAATATGATCATATACAATGATTGATTATACGTACCTTGACAATTTCTATTATATTGCAAATTCCATAGCCGAGGTGTCATTCTCTTTGGTTTTAATGCAGTCTCTTGCTTGCCATTGAAAAGATGTTTTTCGGTAGTTCGATACCTGTGATTCTTGGAGAGGAAGTGCCTATACTCATCAAACACCTCCTTTCCTAAGCTTTTTGGACGACGAGATTTGATCTTAGGACCACAAACTGGACATGCAAATTTCCTCTTTGTCTGAAGACCTAAATAAAAAGATGGAATATCAATATTAATGTCCATTATAATTATACAAAAAATTATTGGATTATTTAGAAAAACATGCATGCATATTATATTAACTAGTAGTTCGTAAAATTAAATGCAACTAAAGTGGAACTTATAATTACATACCACAGAAATGGGTTAACCCTGGGGCATCATGTATTGTCCATACAAGCATTGCATGGAATTGGAATTTCCTTTGTCGTATTGGTCTAGATAAGTCATACATAGTGATGCCATTCCATAACTTCAGTAGCTTGTCAATAAGAGGTTTGATATATACATTCATATCTTTGACTTGGTACTTACCTAATTGATTTGAACATATAAAATAAATATTCTGATTATGAGACGTGCCATTTAGATATATAAACCATGTTTCACAATATAAAAACTTTAAATATATATATATATAACACTATGAGACAAAAAATGACAAATGAGAATATACCACTGCAATAAAAAAATTACAGTGTTCATACCTATAATAATCATCGACAACATTATGTGCTCCCTCTTTATTGTCAACCATGGATAAATGTTGTTGTTGATAACAAAAATAGGCCACATCGAGTAAACAGATCTCATCTCTGCAAAAGTTTTGACACCATCTGCTGCCAAAGAAATCCTAAGATTACGAGGTTCGTCTTTAAAGTGAGGCCATTTTTCCTCCATATCTCTAAATGCAGACCCATCTGCAGGCATCCGAATAATGTCGTCTTGACTTATGTTCCGTGCATGGTAATCCATAAAATACGCTATGTTTTTCCACCTGAACAATCGTTGCAAACGGGGAATAATGAGAATATAAAATAGAACCTTTCGAGGAACCTTTTTAGTTACTTGATCTGTGCGATATCTACTCATATGACATTCAGGACATTCTGTTGCAAATTCATGCTGGTTGTACTAAAGAACATGATCATCAGGGCATGCATGAATTGCTTCGTACTGCATTCCAATTTCTTTCATGATAGCAGATAAATCTCGATATGTGTGAGGTAAAATATTTGAAAGTGGTAGCAAATATTCACCTATCATGCTACAACAAATTAAAATAAAAATCTAGTTAATATAATATAGAAATAATATTAATGAAACAAATTTCATCCGTAGTAATTTGACTTATATATGAATTAACAATAAAATACATGACAATCATATATATATTTGTGATGGAATATATTACATACCTTAACATCCGTGTGACTGATATGTTTGAAAGACCATTCATAACCTTGAAGTTCATTACCAACAATATAGCAAAGAGAAGATTTGTCTTGAAGCCATCATAAAGGGGTTCATATGACTTATCAAGAAGAGGTATATCACGAATATCATCAAAATGTTCATCATTTTCATGATCATCATCATCATCCATTCCAACATTAAATGAATCATGGATCAAATTATTTGTAACATCATCTTCAACTATGTTATCAGTATGATCATCTTCTTCAATGTGATCATTAACTTGTTCTCCATTAATATTCATAGCTCCATGTTCCTCCGGTACTTGTTCTGGAAGCACTTGCTAATCTGGACGATATGTCGTAGAATGTCTTTCCTTTATAATTACATGAAACAATCAATAGATAAAAGTTAATATAAGAAATTCAAACACAAAATGTAAAAATTTCAAACGCAAAATGTAAAAATTTATGTGATACATTAAAAATTTAACAAATTTTCATGTACTGTTGGGATGAAAAGAACAATGACCAATTGTACTGTTGGTAAAAAATAAGAAATATTATAATAATATATAAATTTATAAAAGTAATCAAAATAAAAACATATATAATGAAAAACTTACAAATGGATGGTATTCATGTCCCCCCTCGGCGTGCCCATGCTCCCTACAATGTTTTGTGGCTGTTGTGATCAAAATTCTTCTCCTCTTAAAGCCTCTGCGTTGATTACATGGACAATAGCATTTACCACCACCCCTTCTTTCAACTCCTTCCCACAATCTTGCAAGCAATTGTCGATTTTGTTCGTCTGGATCAGGAATATTCGTAGTTGACATTTTATCATAACGAGCTTAAATGAAGATTATCTATCTTAGAAAATGAAGCTCTAGAGTACTTTCCTCACTTGAATAACAAAAACAACAAAAAATAGTCCACCGAACATAAAAAACATCCGCAAACCGTCGCTGGTATGGAAAATTAAAAAAGTCAAATCTACATCGGATATCCGATGACACTAATTGGGAAAAAATCCGTCGGATATCCGACCTCATCGTGTTCAAAATGGAGTCGGTTATCCGACATCCAAAGCGTCGGATACCCAAATAGGTGTCGGATATTAGCAGAGCTATCGGATATCCTACCTGCCTTATCGGATATTCAAAAGTACATCGGAAATCTGACTGACACCTCTCGAAATTTATTAAAAAAAACAAAAAAATGTAATTTTCAAAGAAAAATCCGACGACACATTGCATTTCGTCAGAGGTCATCAGATTTGCTTGTCGGATTTTGGGTTCAAATCTACTAGTGCCACCTGAGCACCTCGCGAGGAAGATTAAGTGGTAACCCAAAACCAGAGGTTGGGTAGCGATACCACCATATCCTTATAAGATGTTAGATACGATGGATGGTTAAGGTTTAAAGCCAATAGAGGATCCTACGGCTGAGATGAAAATATGTCAAATCAGAAAAAGTTAAATGAGGGATCGAATCAACAGACTAGAAATAATGCCTAGCAGATCGACGGATGGGAAAGAGGGACAACTGGTGAAGGTGAACGAAAGTTATTCGAAAAAGTTATATATATATAACGCGGCATGTGTAAAATAGACATTTGTTTCTTGGACCTGTCGGAGTTGGAAGCTTCTGGAAGCGCAGAAGCTGAAAAGGACGACAGGGAGAAGGTCGCTCTCAGGCTTCCCATGACAGGTAGGGTTCCAAAACCCCTTTATTTGCAATGTGCAGTCTGTTTTATAGTCATAGAATGGCATATGAACAAGTTTCTACTAGTTCTTAGGTTAGAACGACCCTAGAAGACAGAGACTATGATGTGTTTGACCCAGACCTTCGGCTCCCTCTACCAGAAGTTAAAAGAAGGCTGGAAGCTCTGCTTGAATAAGGGATAGATGTCCATAGGGTCCATCAGTCCTTTTTCATCTTCTTTTGCCTGGAATAGATAATGCCTTTCCCAGAGTTTGTGTCATGGTGTTCATTGAATTACTCAGAACCCCAACGAGTAATAATGACCGCCAAGAGGTCTAGAATCGTCTGTAGTGTTGACGCTGCCGTCATCCGAAGTACCCTTGCCGTCAAACATCTGAGGCATCCACTTTCAGGGAAAATCCTGATGGATAAGATGGACGAAGAGTTTGATATGTTGTACAAATTGATCTCTATTGGTGAAGGACTTCCACCCATGTCTTCTGTTGATCAACTTGACATAAGGGTCCTGGAGAAAGAGATGACAAGTTATGACATCCCGGCACCTGAACTTTGGGTACCTATAGAGAAATACAGAAAGATGAAATATACCTATCACGCTTGTAACATACCCTTTAAGCTGGAAAACATTTTATGTTTAGAAACATTATGATAAATTTTATTATAAAGTTTGTATTGGACAGGTGTCCAAGGATGACTATAATTTGCATAATATATTATTATTTAATAAATAAAATAGGAGACAAACACCTAAGATGACTGTTGAAAGAGTGGTTACTGATCCACTAGGTGGAATGGAATCTGTGGTAGAAGGCAATGGACAAGTGGCAACATCATGATGCAACTAACTAGCTGTTGGTATGGGAAAACTCCCTTTAAATGTGGTCATAGTGCCCTGAAAGATGGGACTGGAGCTTGAGGCTCATTTATTCTAAACTGGCCACTAAAAGACCTAGGCCGTCTATATAATAGCCATCAAATATTGAATTGAGGTTCAATCACTTTTCCTAACAAGGAAATTTACCTTGGGGTTTTGTTGTGTTTGCACCCAAGAGATTTGATGAGAGGATATGCTGTTGTTGATCATGTTGTGAGTATGCCAAACTCTTATTGAGTTCAGGAGTTTGATGCTGAGTGGAGAAGGCATTTTGTTTTTAGGAGGTCGATACCGAGTCGAGAAGGTATTTTTGAGTGCCTTACTCCACTTACTGGATCAGTACGCAGGCTCGAGGGTTCATTAGAAGTCAGCAGTTGAGCTGCTTCTTCTAAAGCAGGTTGGGAGGAACAAGCCTCCTTGAGTGTTTGTCAGCCCTATCATCTTTTACAGGTTCTATTGTCTTATCTACTTTTATTTTTAAAGTTCTGTCATCTATTTAAACTTTTACTATTAAGTTCTTTAGTTCAGTTTTCTTGAATAAATTATTAATTCTGTATCATTGAATGATTCAATAAAATGATTTCTGTATTTTTCCCCATGCAAAAGGAACAACATCGTACTCCAGTACAGAAATAAATTAAAAATAGATAAGTCTGATAGGCAAGTAGCCAAGTGAATGGAAAGGTTTAATTTATTATCATTTCTCAGAGTTTCTACTTCCTATTAAATTCTTGTATCTGTAATTCAGTATTCTAATAATTAATTATTTTTATTTAGCTGTATTCATAGTTATATACAATAATTCTGTTTATAAATATCATTAATTTTCAACCATTTATATTCTGCTCTAACAGTATAGGATTTATTTATGCATACTCAGCAGTTAGGATGTTCTGATCTACACTAGGATAAATAAAAGATTTATTTTCAAAATATAACAGAATGATATTCTTCTACAGACATCAAGTATTTCCTTTTATTTCATACTCATATTCATACATTTATTTATATTATATTCATATAGTGAAAATCTAGGTACTAGTTATTACTGCCAAAACCATAAAAAGAATTATCAAACAGAACATACAATTTTATTAATATCTAAACATATCAATAGCCATCATCACTCCATACATTTTAAACTTACCTAAAACCTAAACCTTGACAGATTCCTAGTTGCACTACTTAAACATTAACACAATCTAAATGGAGGCATTGGCCGAAGCCCATTACATTTTTACAAACAATTTAGTGAACAACAGGTTTATGCCAAGAACTTCTCTCAGAGCTTAGTTAAAGCTTTTTATTTCCAAAAGTAAGGGTTAAACCCTAGCACAAGAAACACTCCCCTATTCATTCAAAGCACAGCAACAGTTTTATAAACCAAAAACGAATCACATATAGGCTGTAAGCCTCAAACAACAATTTCATTTATCCAATGTCCTATAAAACAAACAGTTATATTATCGTTGCATTAAAACATCCATTCGTTGAACAGTAACCAAGTTAAACACAAGGGTCAGTTAAACATTTCTTATTCCCATATCATCGACGAGTTACAACTCGTGTTTACAGACCAAACACAAATCAACAAAATACACGATTACAGTAATATAAATCTTAAACATTCCATTTGAATTTCTTTCGAAGGAGTTCGAAAACGTAAGCTATAGTTACAAAATAAACGAGACTTCACACAGGTTATGAGCCTACACCATCTAGCTGGTAGTAACTGTCACATCATGTTATGGATTTAAAACATTTACATTTTATCTAGCCATTTACAAAGAAAATGATAGCCATAGTATTGAACATCAAATATTACTTCATTAAATTCTGAGGGCAAACCCTCTCTTAAAACTATTACATTCAAAACTAGAACCAATAGTTGCCATATGGGTCAAGGGATATCCTCCCCTACTTTCAGCAATATTCACAAAACCCAAACCATAAAACCCTAAGAGTTTTTCAAAACACAATACACAGAACTACCAAACAAGACGGCCATCATCTTCTCTACAAAGTTTCCAAGGCAACCACCGAAGGCTTACCGGTTGGTTTAGTTGCAGCCAACCAACGACGCCAAAAAGGAGAATACCAACGAATCCTTGTCCTGTGAACAACACATCAAATTTGTGGTTAAAACATTTATCATATCAAGAACAAGACTAAGCATAAACCACAAATAAATACTGTGTGGAATACCAAAGATGAAAGCTACAGGAAGAATTTTCCAAGTACATTACCTTATTAAGGGTTGGAAAGTAACAGTAACCATCACCAAACGGGCGCAACAGCTACTGAAAGCTACTCATTTTACCCAGTGCCGAGATACAAATAAACTTCACACAGTGCATCAATTTTCAAACAAGCTAGACATTGTCGAGACTTGGAACAACCATGGCGAAGGGTTGATATTTCTCTTTCGAATTCAAATTTCACTGTAAACAAACCCACAACGGGTCTGACGTTTGGAAACACCCCAAAAACAAACACTAGCTATAAACCTTGATAGATATCTACTGCAACAAAGACTGAGAGTTCGTCTCTTTAATCCTCACGGGTTCAAAACCGTGGCCTCACAGCTCTTTTTGCTCAACAGAAAGACCTATAAACCCTCGACCTGTCGGCCAGTTGCATAGCCTTGACCATCATTGCAAATTTCACAATAAACAAGAAAGAAAAACCAAAGTAGGGTTTAACTCCAAACATTCATTGCACTGCCAAGATCAATGGTGGAGATCACCAGGAGAATTACGAAGTATCAAAGTACCATCTACCTTTTTAAATGCAATATCATTGCATCGCCACGAAGGAGCCAGTTCATCCACGGTTGAACTTTAATTGTTACACATCATCGCAAGAGGGATCACTACCATCGATTTGGCACGTGAATAGGCCAGCTATCCATCCACAGTGGAATCCCATTATCCATAGTAGTTGTCAACATTAAATGCATTGGCAACGTTATGGCTGCCAACCTGTGACAGTACATTCACATCACATTAATTATTACAATGGCTTTGCATATGATATAGTCGAAAGACTTCACCATGTTACAACACGTTTTGTACATAGTTGTATAGAATAGTTTCATAGTTCTCAAAGCAACGTATGATTATATAGTTCCATTTACTCCTCATAACTTATAGTTTCTTAGAATCCACGTAGCATAAAGTATTACAAGGTTTGCATATAGTCTATATGTGTGTATGCAATTCCATATAGTTACACATCTATAATGTGGGTCGCACATAACTCATATCAATTGTATAATAGTAAAAAAGGTTCAAAGTGTATAGTATAAAATAGGATATCAAAATGTATACATACCATGTAGTTGCATAGAAATCTTATTGTGCATATAATGTTGCACAATCACATAGGTGACACATAGGGTGTCACGATGCACATAACTCATATTTACATAAATGTGATAGTTGTTAAAATGGTGATAAACTTCATTTGTAAGGGTTCGATAATAATCCTTTAAACACCTTAAAATATACCATAGAGTTATACTTGGTGAACAGATTCTAGAATTACACTTACATACATTCCAATGTGTATGTAAAGGAAATATCTCAGACCAACACTATCATAGCAGGTTATAGGCCCTAAACAAGTTAACAAACAGTTGTACACAGAATTTCCACAAATTACCATGGAGTTAGAAGGTAGACATTTACATACATAAAACATGAAGGAAAACAAATAAATCTGGGTATAACACTACGATACTAACATTATAGATCTTCTTGGGTAAACTGTTGATTGCGTGTCGCAACTTTAATCTCTTACCTGTCAATCTGTCACAAGTATGAAAACACATGATTTAGCACGAATGCTAAGTAAGCCTCGGGGCATCCGAAGGACCCCTTCATCAATCAAACAGAAGTACATTAGTCAAACAGTTGTTCTAACATTTATAAATAACAGTAGAAGAGATGTGTAACAGTACAACTAAATATGGATAACATTAAGACTTAAGCAGAAATATGTTTGATTGTAAATCCTTACTTAATCAACTAGCATGGCATTAAAGATAGCAAGATAACATTTCATACATTGTTCCATTTCCGCATCTATTAAATATCATTTATTGTCACATATAATTTTTTTTAATTTTTGCGATTTTTGGGATGTTACAACGCTCCACTGGCAGCTGCTACCTCTTAAATCTTAGATCTATGCATTTTTTGAATATCATTCTATTTTTTATATGAAAGTTTGTAATATATTTAGGATTTTGATTTCCCAGGACATGGCAGTTTGTTGCCCGTTATGTAATGAAGTTTCACCATTAGACAGATACTTTAAATATCTTGTATTTTTTAACGGCATACTGACAAATGCAAGAAAGCAGTTAGGCTTATCTTGTTATATTTTCTGTTTTATGATAGTGACATCTGAACTATGATGAGGTGTCCCTATATTGTAACTAATTTATGTTTCAAATGGTTCGAGTATGAGACTCCAGGCCACTATAAGTTCCATGTATTTTCAAATGGAAAAGGGTTGAGAACTTTTTGGAGCTCTGCATATTTTCTCCACCGTTGTTATTCAGATATATTTTTTTAATAAAACTGTCAGAAGCTTACATGCGTTTTTCAGGGATTCTTGTGTAATCAGTCTGATAGTCTGTTTTTTCTTTTCCTATGTGATATGTGTTTCTTTCCTTTGTTAATCCATATTGTTAATATTCCTTCATACTTGGTTCAGTGTAGTATCTGAATGAGATTCATAGAAATTATGCCTTGTTCATTTCTTACCAAGTATTTCAAAAAATATTTCTACTAAAGTTGGTATAGGATTCATATGTGTATGCCTTATATCAATGGATTGTTCATCTTTCTTCCGCTTCACTAATTAAACCACTTTGACTACCAGCTGGTTGGTACCTTGCCTCTGTGTGAATGTATCTACTAAGAATTTGATAATAATGTTTATTTCATACTTGAATTGACTCCATTGCCCAATATAGATCCTTGTTGTTCTCCAACCAATGGTTTACATGAGTATGTTTTGTTCTACAGAAATATGACCTTCTGTGTATGCTTTAATAGAACATCTTGAAGAATGAGTGTTGGTGTTCATTTTTCATGGTTGACGCCCTTGATTATTTCCTTTTTTTCATTAGTTTATTGAGAGAGCCCTCTCAGACTGTGTTGGGTCAGTAACATCAATCCAAATATTGGTTAGTGGTTATCCCGAATTACACTTCTTACAACCTAGGGGTCAATTTGGGTGATAACAGTAAGAATGAATGTTAGGTTTTTATAGGAATTTTAAGAATGAATGAATGTTAGGATTGAATGTTAAGAGTGATTGTTATCTTTAAATGTTAAGAAGTTAAGGAATGTTAGGAAGTTTTGATACAAATATGAATGTTAGGAAGTTCAAAAATGAATGTTAGGTTCAAATTTTGATTGGAATGTTAGGAATATGTTAAGAATAAATGTTATGGTAAGAATGAATGTTAAGGAAGTTATGATAGGTGCAATGAATGAATGAATGTTAAGAATGAATGTTAGGTTTTGATAGGAATTTTAAGAACATGACTGAATGTTAAGATTGAATGTTAAGAACATGACTGTTATCTTTGAATATTAGGAAATTTAGGAATGTTAGGAAGTATTGATAGAAATATGAATGTTAAAAAGTTTAAAAATGAATGTTAGGCTCAAAGTTCAGGAATGTTAGGAAGTTTTGATTGAAATATGAATGTTAGGAAGTTGAAAAATAAATGGTCGGTGAAAATTTTGATAGGAACGTTAGGAATATGTTAAGAATGAATTTTATGGTAAGAATGAATGTTAGGAAGTTTTGATAGATGCAGTCTAACGTTAGGAATGTTAAGAAAGAATGTTTGTTTGATATATATAATTTTGGTTTCAACATAAAAGTTGAATTTTATATATAAATGATAAATTGAAATTTGTATACATGAATCATATTTTCAATTTTTAACTAATGATTCATATTTTCAATGTTTAAGTACATTTTGTGTAGCTGAAATCATGGCAAATGGGGATTTAACGAATTTTTGTTTTTTAATCATAAGTTAGGATTACAGGATTGTGAAGCTTGTGCTAAATTGGAGCAATGATTTTATACAACAATTTGATGAATTTTCATCGATTTGTTGTAAATATTCATTCCTCTAATTTAGCATAAGCTTCACAATTCTCGAATCCTTGCTTGTGATTAAAAATCAAAATGATAGTTGTCTCCATTTTCCATGATTTCAGTTATGTGAAATTAGTCAAGTGATATTTTAAATTAAAGATTCAGGGCGGAGAGTGGGGACAACCGCATCCGTTATCTCATCCCTTAAGTGGTCTAATAGACATATGGGGAACCGAATAAGGTATTTTAGACAGAATTAAGACAAAATTACACATTAAAGTTTTCATTACCAAATAATTTTTGAATTCATTTCAGCATACTAGAATACGATCATTTAAATTCTTATATTCTAGTTCCCTTTCAAAATCATAGACAATGACATGGACAAAACTATCGATTTATTAATTTTTGATATAGTTAGAAACATCGCAATGGAATGTCGTCCTTAATTATCCGTTCGTGGTAATATTTAGACAGTTTCCATTTTTTTTAATTGTTTTTTCGATGAAACTTGAACTAATTTTATTTGAGATGCACATACTAAATGACTATATTGACAACATATAACATCAGGTTCATAATCCTGAAAGTAGACATAATTTTCAGTCATATGTGTGTGCTGAAAAAAATAGCCGTTTAAAATGATGGATCCTCTCTCGTATGTATATCCGTTGTCATTGTAGTCTTCCAATAACTTCATATTTCCTTTATTGCATTGCATCAAATAATACTTCACATTTTCGTTGTTGTTTATAGGTGTAATCACAGGAAAAACATCCCTTGTGCAAATTACAATTAACGTTAGGATTTTTAAATCAATTAAATTGACTAATATACATGTATAAGGTGATGGACAAGAATGAACAATCGACAAAATAGTTGTACTTGATCATTACCTTCTCTAACAAGACCTGAAATTCTATTGCCATCAGATGATATTGTTATTTCTTCTGATTCTAATTCTTCTATGCTTGCTAGTGGCATTTTTCCTTTAGGATTAATCTCCGTGTGTTTCCAATGTTTTATGTAGTTGTTCGTTATGTTTTCACAAACTTTTGTAGATTCAATATTTTCAGTGCAAATATGACAAAAGCATGATTGCTTTCTACTGTCAAATGCATACACGTTTTGGAAGGATTTTGTTTGAATAGAGTGAAAATATCTAGTCCCATGTATGGTGCTACCGTTGTATGGTATTGATCTATTTATATCTTGGACCCCAACAAGCCAAAAAAACCTACACAAATGACAAATTTTGATGTTAGTGTACTTTTTTTAAAATTGACAATAAAATATAAATTAAAACATTTGTGTACATACCTACGCACATTTTTTGATTGTTGATTATAATCTTGGCTTAGATGTGATTTACACCATTGGACAACCTCTGCAGCTAAATGAAATTGTGCAGAACTATGGTTCATTTGCCATCTTCAAAGTGCTCTTTTTATGCATGCTCCTGCACCATCATGTTCACCTTTTCCATGACCAGTTTCAAAGAAATTCCGGCGATGTTTAATGTTCAATGCTTTATGAAGTCGACATAACCAATAAAATGATCGCGAAGATTTAAATTTTCCTCCACATCCAACTAACCATATCCAATGCCCATTGAATTTAACGTTACGTCCCTTTAGTGAATCGTAGAAAATACTTTCAATACAATGTTGAACAAAATGTGTATCGTGTGTACGATCGTCGCTGATATAAAAGTGATATTCTTTAATCACATCTCGATTGTCACACGTGCTTTCAATGCTATCAACATCCTATTGAGACTATCTATGTAAAACATGGACAAATATCGAAACTTGGTCAAAATGATAGTATTCACTCTCTATCTCTTTTTGTGCAGCAAATGTGTAGTTTTCTGCAAAATCAACTACTCACAAAATTGTTCCTGGTGGAAAAATTTCATGAGACTGTTTGAATTGAAGGTCTTGCCATCGTGCTCTATGTGAATGCTTGGTGTATTTATAAATTTAACTTTCAAATTTCTTGATAAAATGTGTCACACCTATTTTATCTTCTCACAAATCAATCCTTTTGGAATGTGCATCATTAGAACTTGTAACGTATTTATATATTCTCCAATCAACTGTTACATTTGACAGTGAGTGATTAGTATCGATAGGATATTTATTGTGTAATAAAACCAAATTTCTTATTATAAAATATTTCATCATGATTTCTCTCACATAGGGTTTGAGATATGAATTCAGGTATTATGGGCAGAGATGGTGAATTTGTGCAAAACATTTTACCAAATTCAAGAAACATGTAGTAATATAATTGAAATTGCACATGATAACGGTAACAACATGTGTCACGCATAGTAATAGGTCTAACATACCATGGTTTTAGTTGCACAAATGTAGTGATTGACACATTAATTCCACGATGATCTTCCTTGAATTTAGTGAACAATTGTACTTGTGTCATATCCATTATATGTTTTGGACTGCTTACATATACTCCTCATAATACTCTTTGTTGTATCACATCCCTTGAATTTGGTGAAACTTGAGCATGTGTCAATCAATATTCCCGTACAATATCTTTAACACCTGCTCCCATTCTATCTTTGTAAGTTTGTCTGCAAAGAGATGCCCAGCAAGCAAGTTCATCATTTTCATCTATTTGCATTTTGAATTTGATATGTTTGTATAATGTCTTTCTTGAGGTTCCAACTTCTTTTGCTAGTTGTGTTGTCAAACGTTTTTGTTTAGTACTAGCTGAAATAATTGTTGTATGAATTGCTCTTCGTGCAGCGCTGATATCTTTCTTCCTAGATTTTCCAAATTTTTTTATTGCATCACCTATATTTTCTATCACATTATGTTTCAATTTTGATTCTTTGGTCTCCTTGTGAATACCCAATAATGATGTAGCATCTTCTAACTTCTTGGTCACTAATAAACATCTCAAAATTTGTGCTTGCCCTGTTACTAAATAATTCTTCAGAACATCATCATAAATTTTTTCAGCCTCATATCGTGCAACATCTATGGGTATTTTTTCCATATTTTTTGCAATCAACGTTTTCTAATGTTTTATCATCAATGATTAAAGTACCTATACATCAAGTTAAATTTAATTTAACATGTATCCAAAAATACAATTCATTATAAAAAATGAATTTGAAAAATACATGATATATACATACCTGATCCAATTTCTTGTTCTTGAACTTGATCTTCAATATTGACTTCATCGACATTAATATGTAAATCACTATTTACATCTTCAACAATGGTCTCTTCAACTTCAATTTATTCTACTTGTACTCTATTTTCAATTTCCATTTCATCAACATTATCATGTAAAACTGTATTTGTATCTTCAATAATTGTAGCTTGTTTTTCTACAAGGCTTGCTTTGTTGGCATGATATTTAAGTTTTTTTTTCTCTATTATCATCATCATCACCACGTTTAAGATCATATTTTATTTGATGGTTTCTCTTACTATCCATAATTGTTTAATCTATAAATGAGAAATTAAAGAATCATCATTTTATAGTAAAAAAATAAAATTAAGATTTAAAAACAGTTACGAAATTTATAAACACATGAACTTAAATTTACTTCACCTTATCAAAATCTTGTAAGAGTCTTTTGGAGAAAAACTCTTTGGAAAAAAATTTCTTTTGAAAAGAACCTTCTTTGAATGAAATAAGAACTCCTTGACAATAACTCAACTTTGAAAAAACTCATTGGAAAAGAATAAGAACACCTTCTAAATAAATCTTCTTTGTAAAACTATTGGAAAAAAACTTCTTTGAAAAAATACCAAGGAAAAAAATTTCTTTGGAAAAACCCTTGCAAAGAAATAACTCTTTCGCAAAAATAACTTGCGAGAACAACTCTTTGAAAAAACCTCTTTTCAAAGAAATAAGAAGGAAAAATACATCTTGTTTGCAAAAATACCTTGAAATAAAATCTTATTTGCAAAAATACTTTGGAATAAAAACTCTGTAAATGCACCCTTTGGAAAGAAGCATTTTCCGAAAAAACCACTTGTAAAAATACTTTGTAAAAAAATGGTCTTTTGCAAAAATATCTAGAAAAAAAATACTTTGAAAAAACTCATTTGCAAAGAATCTTGGGAAAATAACTCTTTGAAAAAATCATTTTCAAAGAAATAAGAAGGAAAAACACAACTCCTTTGAAAAAATAACTTGGAATAAAAACTTCTTTGCACAAAATACTTTGGAATAAAAACTCTTTAAAATCACCATTTTGGAAAAAATACACCTTGAAAAAACCCATTGCAAAGAAATAAGAAGTGCAAAAAGCTTGGAATAAAAACTCATTTTGCAAAAATGGCTTAGAAAAAAATTCTTTCAATATACTCCTTACAAAGAAATAGGAAGAAAAATACATTATAAAAAAAACTCCCTTTGCAAAAAAAACTCCTTGGAAAATCCCTTCAAAAATATTCTGATCAGAAATATTCAAAAATAATGAACGTATTTAGTTTTATTTATATAAATTTAGAAAACCATTTTTTTTTTTTCTTCTTCCGACCGATGAGTTTTTTACGTTTGGTTATTCGGCCGAATAATCTTTGATGCAAGTGACGTCACCATTACGGAAAACGTTATTCGGCCAAGGAATTATTCGGCCGAATAATTGCTAGGCCGAATAACCTATGAAACGTGAAAATCTCATTTTTCCTCACAGTTTTCAGGTTTCTCCATTTTCGGAAGGTAAAAAGAACCTCTTACATTACAAAGAGACTGTCGGACTTGATACCACTAGTTTCGTTATTGAATCTACTTTCCGAATATATAGATTTTGTTGTGTATAGATAAGATCTCATATTTTTTATTTTTTTTTCTTAACATATGTCGAGTTTGGTTTCATCTCTTTCAAAATGCGGTGAAATAAAAAATCCATAGCTTTAAAAATACACTACCCAAAAAAATGAAAAAACTATGGTGCAGTCAATTGGCATGTCTACTTCGAAATAGTATTCATAGATTTTTTAGTTTTATATTCAATTGAGAGAAAAGTTTTGCGACAAAAAATATGTTGAAAATAAACAAGGTTTTCCCATTGATCGAATTAAAAAAAATATAATAATTAGTATATAGATCCATTGGTTACAAACTTATAGTCATTCAGTAGTATATTGTGTGTAGATTGTCGTAACATATATTTTTTTTTGCAAAAAACAAGTTTAACAATGATTTTAAGTGTGCAACAAATTTTATAAGAACACAATGTCAAACATTTGTCGAATCTACATATCAAATCTCTATATAAAAAATTGAAAAAAATATGGATAGCAAGGTAACATAATTCTCTAACCGAAATTTGGAAAACATGAAAAACTCAGATTTATTTTCTCACTGGACCCCCCAAAATAGACACCCATCTTCATGGATTCACTTAGTGATAATTAATTTCTAATGAACTTGGATACTACCTAATTAAACATATATATCTTTCAACGCAATTAAACAAACACAAAGAAATTGAGGAAGTCGAAGGCCAGCATCAATAATTTGGCATTCACAACCGCATCTGCACAAAATAACGAACTGCATTAACACACTCTATGGCCTGCTCTCGTTGAATTTTAGGTGTTAGAGGCTTCAGAATTATACTATTCCTTTTTCTAAGAACGGGCATACATGATCAAACTAATGGTCTTGTAAGAATGATGGGAAGCATGGAAAAATAAAAAAGATCATTCTCTTAAATAAGGGACATCAATAATATTAAGTATGCGACATCATAGGTACAATACAATCAAAGGTTTTCTATGAACAACGGAGCCCATCCTCACTTAGTACTCTATGTGATTTTCTGACGGCCATGCAGACTATTTGATTTAGAAGTGGCATTAACAAAAGGGTTAACATATGAAAACGAATTTTTGAAAATCAGTTTTAAACTAACCATATAGTACTTTATATTCTACAAATAAGTCGCCATTTTGCATACATAGTTGATAACTTTCTGATCTTTCTGGTTTCGAAAGCTATGAAAACCCATTTGGATAACAGATCAACTATATCTTGAAAAACTACATGGTAGGATGTTGACCATTTACAGAGAAAAAACATCAATTATTATTATTCATTCAGGTCAGGCAAATGAATGAAACTGTACTGTATGAAATTTGAATACTCAGATATTTAAATATTTCTTCAAAATATTATAAAGAATTAAACATAATAAAAGATTCAATGAGAACCCAGATTTAAGATTCTACAGGAAATTAGCAAATCTTAGGAATATTTAGATTTGTAAATATTTTTCTCATGAAATATAATTCAAAGAAAATAAGATAAAATAGAGATTTCTAAATATATCTAATAATATAATTCAAAGAAAATAAGATAAAATAGAGATTTCTAAATATATCTAATTTAAAGTGAAGGGGCATTCAGATTATATATATGAAAGAATACGTTCAAATTGAAGAAGCATTCAGATTTCTAGCGATTTCCTTAATTCTATATGTTGATCTTTCATGGATCTAAATGTAATTGATAAATTAAACTCATGAGATATAATTCATATAAAAAACATTTAATTCAAGCAAAATGTAATTGAGAATGAAGGAGCATTCAGATTTTAAATTTTTGTTTACAATGCAACTCAAGGAATATCAGCAAAATAATACATTCCAATTAAAGAAGCATTCATATTTTTAGCCATTTTTTAGTTCCATAATTGATCTTTCATAGATCTAAATGCATCTCGATGCAGCTGATGAATTAAACTCTTGAGATGTAATTCATAGAAAATAAGAATTAAGATTTATAAATCTCTTTAAAAATAGTTTAATTCAATCAAAATGTAGTTTAGAATGAAGCTAGATAATTCCGATTTTGATTCTTTTTTAATAATGCAACTCATTAATTGAGCATCAATGACAGAATAAATTCACATTAAAGAAGCATTCAGATTTATAGTGATTTATTTAATGCTAAGAGATGACGATTCATGATTGCAAAGGTTAAGAGAAACCCTATCGCGTGGTTACTCTTGGTTTTCCATTGGCTTGCAAATCTCCTCCCATCACAGAGATGGAAGGTTAAGAGAAATCTATCACGTGGTTACTCTCGGCTTTCCATCTATGCCGCTTCTTGGATTTTTTTAGATGTCGATCTTTCTCCCCGTGTCTTGAACACGTGACGTGTGTAGTTTTAACGTCCAATTCTCCCGGAGGATACGTCTACAAATCTTAAAATTAAACCAATTTTAAACCAATGGGTAGGGGATGACGGTACGTGCATTCTATGACCCTGGTTTAAAATTAAACCAGCAGGTAGAGGATGAGGGCAGAAGCAGAAGAAATTATTATTTCACCCATCATCGAATGGGTAAAGAGGCAACTCCAAGGCAATTATTCATCTGTCATTCATTTTATTTTAACGGGTAAAGAGGCAACGCCAAGGCTATGGAATCCATCTAAATTTACCTCGAATTTAATGGGCGTTGTTCAGATTCATTAACAACTAATAACAATGTAGGAATTATTTCCCTTGCGATCTGGGTGTTGCTTAAAAATTCATCCAATGTAATCTAGTCTACAAATTTGTGGAAAGCGCAATACCAAAAATTCGTCCAATCTAATCTAGTCTACAGAATTTATGGAGTTAAATTCATTTGTTCCTTTCTTTCTTCTATAGGCAGTTACAACTTATCATTATTATTTGACTAAAAGCATAAAATATGTATATGAAGGAAAACGTAGTTGTACCTGTAACCTGAGATGGTTGGGATTATTGTCTGGTTGTACCATAGCCACTCCATTGTGATTCTTCAGTATAAATTGATTTTGATCTACATTCTCATCGTGACGGCTTCTTCTTCCACGGTCAGAAAACATGCTAAACTCTGTTCCTGTTATTAATTTCAACATCAGAATTTAGAGGATAAAAACCTAAATAGTCTTTTACAACAAACTATATCAAATTATCAGAGCAGCTAAAAAACAAACAAAAAGCAATCCCTAATCACAGAAATTGAAATGCAATACTCACTTATCATCGTCAGATGCCATGGATTCATCGTCTCTTTTCCTAATACACAGACAAAACACATAATACATCCATTACAAAACAAAACATAAACAAACATAGAATTTACATCCACATAACAACACCACAAATAAAACACAGAATACATCCACAGAAGAACGCCACAAACAAAAACAGACATCACAGAACAGCACCACATGCATACTTAAAACAAACACACAAACACAATACAAACATAAAAGAACAATAACAGAGGAGCAGAGCCTTCTGCGTTTTAAACAAACCCAATTGGATTGATTCTGGAGTGTTTTCTATGGGATTCGATATCATCCACAATCTAGACGTTGAAAAAAGCAATTTAAACTCAACCCTTCGATCATATACGATGGTGTAGACGGAGCTCAATTACAACCCTAGCAGTTTAAACTCAACCCTTCGATCAGATCCGACGGTGTAAACAGAGCTCAATTACAACCCTAGCAATTTAAGCTCAACCCTTCAATCAGATCCTACGGTGTAAATGGATCTCAATTACAAGCCTAGCAATTTAAAGTCAACCCTTAGACAGATCCGACAGTGTAAACGGAGCTCAATTACAACCCTAGCAATTTAAACTCATCCCTTCCATCAAATTCGACGGTGTAAACGGAGCTCAATTACAACCCTAGCAATTTAAACTCAACCCTTCCATCAGATCCGACGATGTAAACGGAGCTCAATTACAACCCTAGAAATTAAAACTCAACCCTTCGATCAGATCCGACGGTGTAAACGGAGCTCAATTACAACCCTAGCAATTTAAACTCAACCCTTCCATGAGATCCGACGGTGTAAACGGAGCTCAATTACAACCATTCGATAAATGATATTGTTAAGATCCAATGGCCAAAACAAAAGTGGTAAGAAGATTTAAATTTCAAGATCCCACCACTATGAATGCAAATATATTAAAATTCAACCTCATGTTAATAAATTTAATTTAGACAAAACTTTCATGATTTAAAAATAAATAAACAAGTTATTTCCATGGTATATTTGATTTACGAAAAATTTACAAAAGTTTTTATTATTATTTTTTATTAAATCAAAGCTGATTTTTATCTATTTAGCATAATTAATATTTTATTATTGTATTAAGAAGTTGATTTTTATCTAATTATCGTAATTAATATTTTATTATTGTATTAGGATTAAAATTTCAGGTATAAAATTGAAATGATTTAGAATTATTTAAATGTTTTTTGAAATCAAATTATTATATTATAATTATAGATTCATTTATGAAATTCACTTCATATAGATTTAGAATTATTTAAATATAATTTAAAAATATAAAGAAATTTAGATTTATTTAAATGTATTTTAAAAATATAAACGAATTTAGATTTATTTAAATGTATTTTAAAAATATAAAGGAATTTAGATTTATTTAAATGCATTTTAAAATCTAAATAAATTTAGATTTATTTAAATGTATTTCTAAAATTTAATTATATATTATTTATATATAAAAATATAAAATATTAATAATTTTAAAATATAATTTAGTTTTTTTTATTAAATTAAAAATAATGAAATGATGATTAATGTTACTTTAAATCAATAATATAATTTTGATGAGAATAATAAATATAATATTTTCAACAATTTCCAATATAAGTATCGCTAAATATTATGTATTTTTTAATTGATTTGGATATTTAAATAAGAATTATGTGAAATTTTATTTTTTTACAATTTTTTTTTCTATTTGTGTACCGGTGGAGATGATGTTGTGTGTTTATTACAAATATATACATTTAGCCTTATAAAAATGGAAAATATATCTATACATTAACATGATTATCTTTTAAAATATTATTGTAATTTTAATTTTTAATCATTATATTGAAAATTTTAGTTTAAGATTGATAAATCAACTTTATATATTTTGATGTCAAGTTTTATTTAGGTCGCTTAACCATGTTAAGGGTTCGTGTGACCTAGTCTAGTTGTGTGGCCTAGGCTAAGTGTGATCCCTAGATGATTATGACATCGGAGTGGGTGATTTTGAGCTTATATGCCCCTAACTCATGGCTTCAAGGGCCAGGTGTGATCCTTAGGTGACTTTGACACCTTAGATGGCCCTAGGTTGTGGTTAGACCAAAGAAGTGGGTGATTTTGATAGCTTAGATGCCCCTAGGCCCAAATTTCTTAGAGCAGAAGGAGTGCATTTTGATGACTTAGATACCTATAAGTAAGTATTGGTTTTTTAGATCACAAGTCAATCCTGCAAATTAGGAAAATTAGTGCAAAAAAAACCTTACATAATACTTTAAATTAAATTTATTATTATTATATAATGTTTCAAATAAACAATTTAGAAAATAAAATTTAACCACTTAAATTACTTTTAATTTAACATACTCCTTTATTTTATTATTATAATCTACATTCTAATATTCTTTATTTTATATTATATAATTTTTTAATTATTATGTTCAACTTCTATAAGTCATAGATTTCTCCCCTATCACATTATAAATGTTAAATTTTTAAAACCAATATAAAAAAATAAAATTATAAAATAGTTCATTTTTTTTTTATTAATCCTAATGCTACGGAAGAAATAGATTACATAACGCGGAAGGCATGAAATCTAACGCACTAGTTGGTTGTGTCCCCTTGAAAATCCCTTTGAGTGCCAAAGATGTTACGAACATAAAATAATCAAATAACTATTAATAATAAATAACGTGATTTTTCATAAAAGTCACCATCAAACCTATACAAACTAGGCTATTTTTCTTATTGTAATCATCATATATTTTATCATTTATCAAATATTGTGGGTTTTTGAAATCTTGTAAGTTTTAGAATTGTGTTCACTCCAGAGCACGGTTCCATATCTTCTGTGCTTACGCGTTTTCCACGCTGCATACACTCCTCCATTCCTCTCCATTACACTCCATCTCCCCTACGTTCCCTTCTCTTCCTCCCTCTCCACCAACTTCTACACTAGGCCACTCTCCACGTAACCTTCCCAGCCCTCTTATCTCACACTGCTCATTCATTCTTCCGTAGCCTGCATCCATTTTACCCTCATATCTTCTTGCACACTCTTCTTCTTTAGTCGCTCGCCCCATCTCTACCCATTCCATAGCCCAACCTTCCTTCTCCATTCTCGTCATTCCTCCATTCACTCTTCCACTGTTTTTCTATTCTTCAAACCTCCACATGTTGCTCCTCAAATTTCCATCCTCCACACGACCTTCCATGTGATTCTTAACCCATTATGTTCCCACCATCCTGCCACCAAAGCCATACTCCACGCGCTCTCCTGCACGCTTTTACATCTCCCCACCATCTCCTCACACCATATACCTCTACTCCAAGTCGTGCAACCCCGAAATCCATTTCCCATTCCATCCCTCTCGGCCCACACATCAACTCGTATCCTCTCATCTATCCACTGCCGCAGCTCCACTCTGTGTCCCTCCTCAACCCACTCTCTTCCCATCTCCATGGCACTCACGACCTCCCCATCTTGCTCTTTCACTGCTCCAAGCCACTTCCTCCCGGCACTAGCCTCCCTCCTCACATCCATCTCGAGTCCCACCTACTTGATACTTCTTCCCTCCTCCCTACTCGTCGCGCTCCTTCCAGGTTCTCCCTCCTCCATCCACTAAACTCTAATTTTAAACTATTACAAAAAATAAAAATAAAAATAGTTTAAAATTAAATCTATTATTATAAAATTTCAATAATTTTTTCAAAATATTATTACTATTAAACATTATTATTAATAAATTTTACAAATAATAATAATGTTATTTAAAAAAAATATTATTAAATATAATTATTATTAATTATTATATTTAAATTTAGTCCTGACAAGCAAAAAGACGAGAACTATGTCGGAAATGAAAGACAAGATGGAAAAAATGGAACAAACCCACCCGTGAGACTCTAAAACTCTGGAAGGTGTAAACTCAAGGCTAGATCAAATTGAAGCCAAACTGAACAAGGGAAAAGAAGCATTAAAGAAATTTTTAGGTCTAAGATGGGCCTCTTAAGGAAAATTATAAAATCATAGTGGAATCATAAAATAATATTAGCATACCTCATCAAATTTTGGAGGAAAGAGAAGAATATTTTTCATGAATTTCTTGTTTTTCGGTATGCAGGATTTATCAAAAGTATGCCATGCACATACTTGTTGGATGAGAAATTGAATTCTCCATCCATCGAAATTTGAGTGAATATACATGGAGATAAGTTGAAAATATGAGTTCAAAAAGTAGTTTTTCATTTTTTTACCTTTTATCATAAAATGGTGATTCATCCCCCATGGTTGACATCATCATCTGGAATCCTATTGGTGATTTTTGTTGTACAATATTATTGTTTTGAGGCCCATTTTTTACCTCAAAATTTCTCTAATGAATGGACAAACTCCGTAAAATATGAAGTCAGCAAAGCTATAGCATGGGAGATGAAGGAAGTAAGGAGAGAAATAAGATCAAGCTTAGAAGAAGCATTACATAAAATCATGCAGTACTTTGAGGGTAGAGATTCCACAAAAAAATAGCGATTCTCCAAGGAGTGACCAATCATCCCCCTGTTCAACAAACACAAATAATCATAAACCAAATTCTTTCAAAGGGGAAATACCACAAGAAAATATAGATCACAAACATTCTTTAGCCCCGAACCAGCCAATCCTAGGATCAATGCAACCAATGGGTGGATATCAAGTGAAGCCCAAATTAGAGCTACCCAAGTTCGATGGTGCAACAAAGGATAGTGTGGAATGGATCTTTAAAGCTGAAGAATTATTTTGCATACACCAAATGTTATCGGATGACAAGAGGATAAAATACGCTTCCATGCAGCTAGAAGGCAGCACATACAATTGGTATATGTGGTGGAATATTATGACAAAAAAGGGTGCCCACAACTCAAGCACATTCAAGAATGACTTCTTTAAGATATTTGAATATATAAAGGAGAGAATTTTTCGCAAAGATCACTAGATTGCAACAGAAAGGTGACATGAATGAATACGACTATGAATGGGAAGAATTAGAGACACAAGTACTAGAGCTAATCGATAGTCAACGAATCCAGACATATGTGCATGGGCTCAAGCCATATATTAGAGATGAGCTATAATTATACAATGTCTCAAACCTTGATAAGGCCAGACGTAAGGAAAAACATATCGAAGAGAAGTTTAAGAAATCAAGACAAGGGAACATTGACAAGATTTATTTATGACAACAAGAAACACAATGCAGATATTGCAAAGATAGTTGGTCACTAGGTCATCAATGTAACAATCCTCAATCATATGACTGTGAAGTTGAAAAAAGTTCAAAAACATCCACTAGTTGCTCCGACAATTATAGGAAAAAGAAGAAAAATACTTGTCGTCGATGTGGCGAAGATTGGGTCCTAGGACATAAACGAAAAACTAATCACACAACACACTGCAAAATTATAAATGGGAAATAAGTACAAGTCTCTGTAGAAGAAGACATATCCTATTCTCTTGCACACTCGAGATCCCCTAAAATATCAATAGCGACAATTACATGTATCCAATAAACAGGTAAAGAAGAAGACTTAGTGACACATAAGAAAATTAACAACCAAAAGAAGGAAAGCTAGTTACTTACAAAGAAATATACTCCATCTCATTTAAGAAGTTGTGACAACAAGGATGAACAATTATTACTCCAGAAAACACAATCAAGACAAACAAGACCCCATAATTTACAACTTAAAGGATCTATTAAGGGTAAATACATTACAATTCTGGTTGACTCTGGAAGTACACACAATCTAATAGATATCAATAGAGTAAAGGAACTTAATATTATTGTGTACCTAGTGAAAAATATCAAGGTGACAACCATCTCTAATCGGCATGTAGAAGAAGGAAATGCAATAAGGTGTCATTGAAAATACAAAACTCAAACATATAGCTGAATTGTTATGCCTTACCACTCAAGGAAGTAGATATGATATTAGGCGCCGACTAGTTAACGTCATCGGGAACTTACTCTACCAACCTACAAACACAATACATGGCATTTAAATGGAAAGGAAGTAAGTACTGAATGTATGGGCCTAGAAGTTCACCACCCAAGAAGATGGAATCACAACACAAAAGGGGCCATACTCACGTCAAGATAAAGGAAGCAATCCAAATCAAATCAATGTTCAACACAAATCGAGAGAAAAAGGCGGCATCATCAAATTCAGATTTGAGGACAAAGCTTCCCTTAAGGGGAAGGCAATGTTACGAACATAAAATAATCAAATAACTACTAATAATAAATAATATTTAATAAATAATTAATTGTAAACTACATTTTATAAAGACATTGATTTTAGTAAAATTCACCATCAATCCTATAAAAACTAGGCTATTTCTCTCATTGTAATCATCGTATATTTGATCATTTATCAAATATTGTGGGTTTTTCAAATTCTTGTGGATTTTAGAATTGTGTTCACTCCATAAGATAGCACCAACAATGGAGTATCAATCACACTGGAAGACAGTACAAGACCCCCCACAATCTTTCCTCAACACTCATTTGTACATACATGAAGTCTCTCTCTTGGAAAAACTTCATGTGGTTACCAATACCTAGACTCCCGTTCTAGAATTTTGCATGCATTTGTCCAAAAATTTTAGAATTTCACTTTTCTTAAATTAGGTTATGTGATTTGGATGATGTATTTTTATGCAAACAATTCAAGATTAAAATTATAGTATGTGTAGAGTTTTTATATAAAAGAGAAAGTGTTTTACCTCCTAAAATAAATCTCTCTTTAGCATTCAAATGCCTTTATAATCAAAGTTTGTATATACTAAATTACATTGATGTAAATAGCTATGAAATTTTAGGAAAATACTTTATTTTATTGAATATTTTATTAAAATAATTAAATATTTAATAAAATAACTTGTGTTTTTAATAAATATATATATATATGATGATGATGATAGTTAACGTCTATTGAGACCATGCCATCATCAAGGGTTAAAGATAGAGTTATATTCCAAAACCTAGATTTGATATACAATTTAACCTATTTGATTTTCCTTATCCATTCTTTATGATGAGAAAAAACTCAAAACCCTAATTTGATGTAACAATATTGTTAGCTATTAACTCGCATGATTTCTTTCTAGATTCACCCTAGCTATATTTGGTGGCAAAAGTTATCAAAGATGTGGTTTGGGTTAAACGAGATCAGTTACCTTGTTGGGTTTTGTGCCACGCCTCTTTGGAATCAATGAGTATAAACCAATATTCTGCAAATATGGGTGAGGATTATGCCACAAGTGGGGGTTACCATCAAAACACAACACTATACCTTTTTATTTTTGCAAATATGAGGGATAACTACACTAGCATCCATACCATGTGGTGGTCATAATAATAATATGCATCACTGTATAATTATTCACAACAGGTTTATGAATATACCCAATTGTAATAATCATAGTTTTCACAAGAGCATTGTAGTGATTTTTCACTAGCAAATTTGGTTCATATTAATAAACAAAAGTTGTAACAAAGGGGTTTTCTATGCCTTGTGGTTATGGTACTAACAAGGAGATTGTAGTGTAATGTTTTCCATAAATAAAAAGTAAGAACATTGGATATTTTATATCATGTAAGGTACTCCATCATGGACTATTCAAATGGAAAGAGTTTGCGATGAACTAAAGGCTTACCACAGCTATAGATAGATTTAGTTCGATAGATAGATCATCCCAATGGTCATACCATCACTTAGGAAGAGGAGTAGTTATTTGCCTTCCTTCTCTCCACCATATGTTATTGTTCTATTTCTTTCTTTGTGTAGAGTTAGATTGGAATTCACCAACCTATCCATTCCCTACCTTGTCACTCGACCTACTCTTCCTCGTCTCCTATCTCCTCTCGAATATTTTCCCACTACACCAAGCCAGAAATCACACTATTCAAAACTGAGCCAATGTCAAACTATATCCATCATTTTGGAAGGCTCTAGCAGCTAAGTGCACATAGAGGCTCATACGAGATAAGGGTTTGTGGAGCCACGCTATCCTCCAAAAACACATTAAAAGTAATTCATTAGAAGAATGGATTAGAAGGCCTTCCAAGAATACTCATAATGTGTCAATATGTTGGAATTCCATTGTTCTAGCCTCCCCTCATTTGGGGAATTGCACGGTTTGGAAGGTTGGTAATGGAGAAAGAGTAAGGATAGGATCTAATCTTTGGGGTGCAAGAGGAGAATAGCAAGATAAATTATGCATGCATGGAAATAAAACCTAAGTGAAGGTATGTGTGTGTCTAACAAGTGATATTAAAACAATAATTATTTAACTTAAGACGTCATTTACTGAGGTGAAAGTAAAAACACACATGACAATTCTCTCATATATATTAATGAATAGATTATATAAGAATTGCATTAAGAGATATGTATCAAGTAATGCTTGAAAGTTGAAGAGGATAAAATCATCTATTGGAATAAACTTTCTATGACTAGATAGGCTCCCATTGGTGTCCTCTATGTAAAATACAAGAGAAGATTACTTGCCATATATTAATGTCATGTTACTATAAAAAACAAGTTTAAAAAAAGTGGGATCTCTTAGAGATATAAATGTTATATGGCATGGTTCAACAATGGAAGAAAATATTAAGGATTGGAGTAGCAATAGGGAAATAATGAAAACATTACCCAATCATAACTTGCTTTATCATAATTGCTTTAGGAGCACTATTTGTTAAAAAATTAGCTATCTTCTAAAAGAAGTTTCTAAAAGAAGTTTGTAGTAAAAATTGAATGCATTAATTCATAAGTTGTCCATATCTAGAAACTTCAAACAAACAAAACCAATAAAGCTCATAAGGCAAGTAAAAATAAAGTTGATTAATAAAATAAGATGATAAATGTTTTTATGGAGCTGCTCAAGACTCTTCACATGTGAGTAGAAGGCTATGTCTTACTCTCATTTCTGTCTGTTGAGAGCACCTTTTGGTAGAAGATCAAACAATGCAACATAATTATTGAATCTCAAACTAATTCTCATTTCTTTATTTTCAAAGCATATTTTGGTAGAAGATCGAACAAGGCAACATAATTATTGAATCTCAAGTTAATTGTAATGTTGGTGGTAGAATATGGAGTTTCAGTCTTACATGTGAAGACCAAAATCTCAAGCTAATTGTAATTTTGGTTGTAGAATACAGGAGTTTCAGTCTTCATACCAGACATGGAGACTTACGGCATTACTCTCCCCCATTACTTACCAGACATGGAGACTTACGCCATTACTCTCCTAGATTACTTTGTAGAGAAACTTAAAAAAAAAAATTGATGTCAAAGAAAAATGCAAAATTAAACATACATCACAGAAACAAAGCCTGTCGGCATGAAATTTCAAAACCCATGCATTATTAACGCCATGTGTTTAGGTCCTCTGTTCTAGGAAGAGATTTAGTTTTGAAGAGAATATGCGTAAATCAATCTTAGCATTTTCGGAGTTTGCTTTTTTAATTGGAATTAATAATTCACGAGCTAGACATTCAAACAAGTCAGGTATAAAAATTGCCACTCAATACATGAACCAAAATATACACATATACACAAACGTCTGCATCCTGTGCAGTCACATAAAAATGAAATTGAATCTCTCCAATGTGCCAATGAAAGTATAAAGCAATGGAGCTACCAGAGTAATATATGGTGCACACCCTATCTATTACCGCAAAATTTTGTTAAAAGATTAACAATATCAGTATCAGAAGCCCTAACTATTCTAATGGGACGAGAAATCTGAAAGACATAAATTACTAGAACCTCTTTGCAGCGGTAAGCTTTTCATACTGTTGTGTAGTGCCTACACGTTGCTCTTTGCTGAAGATGTTTCCCTGAATTTCACGGGATGTGAGGAGAACGTGAAGCATTTGCTGAACTGACAAATTCTCACCAAAGGTTTGCTGTTCCAATGACTTCGGGACGGAATCAAGTTTGGCTTTAGCGCGCATTCTGCCACGTTCAACAAATGGACTTAATGTTGAAAGTAACTTTATGCTATCTTGGGTGCTAGGGTTTATTATTCTGGCTGATCTGAGATCATGGGACCGAGACAGCGATGAAGGCATACATTCCAGAACGTGCAGTTGCGCCTCAGGAATTTCACGTATTTACCGGCTTCCTCCAGCATTTTAGCAGTATCTACCTTTGATCGTAGGGGAATAAGTTTCTCCAGGCATCCGGTTTTTTCCTGGATTTTTCTCCGCCTCAAACGCGCTGCAACGCTATGAGGCTCCACTGAAAGCCCTGTAGTTGTATAACGATATTGCTGATATTCAGTCTGTGTTTTCTCGCTGGAGTCCTTTTCTAGCGACGAAGACACAGAGGACCAAGAAAACCCGGGTGATGTAATGTTGAATCCAGACGGAATCTGAGAAGCTACCGGAGAAATATTCCTCGGCGAGTTCTCATTGCTTCCGACGCTGCTCTCACAACCTCTCGGCAGGTTCTTGATCACCTCTTCCATAGTATACGCGCAGGACGAAATTCGTGGACGCTTAGCTACCGATTCCTTATAGGACTCCGCATATGATTCTGATGGACTCAGCAGAACCGATTGCGAAGGCACTTGGCCAATAGGAGTCTGCAATTGCTCGGCCTGCACCGTCGTTCCACTGCGGAGAAGTTGTGCAACTGGCGCGGCCTGGCTTTCTTCAAAGGTTGAAGATGCACCAGCAAAATCTAGGGACGATTCGGAACTGGGGAAGTGCAGCTGCTGCCACAGCGGATCGCAGGTTCCCGGAGGATCCTCGTGATGAACATTAACCTCGTGATGACAAGGAAAGAAGTTGCAGGTTGTCTCAGGCGTGAGACAAGAATATGGATACCCTGTTGGATAATCTTTCTCATACTCAGTATTATTTTCTTCAGCTCCGCCATCACCAAGAAAAGGAAATGCATCCGTCGATGATACATAAGGGGAAGCAGGAAAATATGCATCATCATCGAAAATGTTATCACTGATCATCTGACTCCCGTGATCGTGCAATCTTCCCATACCCACTCCAACTCCTGTCCCTTGTTCCTGAAACCCTCCCATTCCGATGCACCCGAAGTCCATGATGACAGTCTCAAAAACAGGAACTCAAGAGCAAACACCAACTCGAACAACGGCGATTCTGGACTCAAGAGAAAACACCAACTTGAACAACGGTATCGCCTTCTGAATTATTTTATAATTGAAGGCCCAACCCGGCGTAACCTATTGCATTTAATATTCTACCCGGCTTCTTCCAAATAGTTAATTCAAATCATTACGCATAAGGCTTTAATTTTATAAATTCGTGTTAACGAGAGTTGGCCCGAGGATATCATCATTATTAAACGAACCCTAGCCCTATAGGGTTCATCCACCGGCAAAATGGCTATGTTGGATAACCGGCCAGTATGAATAGAGGACATATCAAATGCGAAAATGCCTTCGATCGTTTCCCATTAACTTTATTGTAGAAATTGAAAAACTATAATGGTAGGAAGTTAGCCATTATTAAATTTGAGAGTGGGATTTTTATATAATCATTTAATTTGATTATTTATTATTTTGGAAGTGTGAATAATAATATTAAATTACCGTGGTTATTGAGTTAACCATATTTTACAAATTAGATATATAAATCATTATTAAAATCGGGCTCATCTATAGGTTCAAGTTTGAATAATCTATGTGGGATTTCTATACAATCATTTAGTTTGGTTATTTACCAATTTTTGAAGTGTGAATAATAATATTAAATTATGGTAGTTGTTGAGTTAACCCTATTTTACAAATTGATCATATAGTTTGAAAGCCTCTTAATGATTTGTATATTTTTTATAAATTATATTAAACACAAAATGTTAATAATTTAATGTTTTTTTAAATTGTATTTACAACTGTGTTAGATTTTATATCCCTCTTTATTTTTAATTTATTTTTGCAATCTTTTTAATTTCTTTGTTTTGGACTCTTCTTTATATTTTCTTTAAATAAAATTGTATTTTGATATTATGATTATTTAGTGCATTTGTTTTTATTTAAATTTATTTGTAGTGTTGTAATTTAATCTAACTTTTTAATGTTTCCTTAAGATATATATAATAGTAGTAGTAATTTATTTTTAAGGTCAGAACCAAGCTAGACACCAATTTGGTGTATGATACCTCCTTATCTTGAAATCTTAGACTCTCTGCTCACAACCTTTACATTGGGTCTTCCACCACCTTATAGCTTTTACATGGTCTCTTCCAACAACTTATAAACTATAATTATTTTCTTCATTACAATATGTATCTAACAAAGACAAAAAAATTAATACATTAAAACATAGTATTTACATGAGTAGTACTTTAAATAACTACACCATGAAATGCCCAAGTAGTATATAGGTAACTCTACATTTTAGATTAACCCAATCCACCATTAATATCTTGTCACCAAACACTCCAATTATTTTCAATGAAGACATATAGCAAGGAGTTCATCCTACTATAATGTTCAGCTTGAAATATCGTTTTCAATTCATGAATATAATAGCACTCTCATCACCAAGTGGAGTTTCTAAAACAAGAACCTCTTATCGTATGGGTAACCTACTAAATATTTAATTCTAAGGCCTGAAAGAGCACATTTTTTTAGATAACCATAGCCCCCAAATCACCAAAATGAAGATCTATGTGAACTTTCATATCTTTGTCTATTATCTAGAAATGAAAAATGAAGGACCTTTCTTCCCATATATTATTCCAAGTAGTAATTTGAAATATCTCTTTCCATACTTCTTGAGTCAAAGGGAAATTGACAAATACATGGTCCACAATTTCCTTGCTATTTTTGCATATAATACATATTCTAGGACCCTCTATTTTATATTATAGCAATTATCTCATGTATGTTTTCCAATCAATTACTCTCCACTCAATTATTCCACTTTCTTCATCTTATATGTCCCAATTTTGTAGTATATTCACCATTCTCCTAATTTTTTTGTGACATAATCATTTTATCCTCCTTAGAAATGTTTAATACACTAGAAGTTAAGCTTTTAACGTAAAAAATTCCCGTTCATCATCTTTTAGCACAAGCAGAACAATCAATTTCAAACCATTTTCCATCAACCTCATGGGTTTCACTTAGTTAGCTATGAAATAGCACATGCTTTCATGGGATGTTAAAGAATATCTCTATTTTAATTAAATATTAAGGATTACTTATGAAAATCCTTTGTTGAACCCCTTCCTAATATATATTTGCAATTTTAAAATACCCCTCTTTTCACTAGATATCCTCTATATCCATTTTTCCTATCACATTTTTGGAACCCCATTTTTATTTATACTACTGATATGAGAACATGACATAACCCTTATAGTCCTTGAAATATTATAGGGTGAAATTTGACATCTTGGTGAGGGCATCTATTTTGACATGTGAAAAAAACCCTTGAACTTATCTTGGAATCACACATAGTTTCTACAATAGACGTCACACGACCTTGACACACATATCATACCTATTCAAATGTAATTCTAAATTCACAGACAACCATTCACACTGCATTCACAAATAGATCATACATATACAAGAACCAACAAGAACTAGCTCGGTTGCATGCACTATTGGACTCACACCACCTTGACATCCAAAGTTACAACCATTAATATCTTGTTCAACCCTTCAATACCTAATTCCAACCCACCACCAATATTTTTATATGTTTTTAATATATTAAAAAACCCCTAGGCCATTATATACTATCAAATATATCACTTCCATTTTTTTGAATTTGAAACCTCTTGATATGAACAGTGATAAGATTCAAAGGAGTTCTAGGAGCATGATGACGATTTTATCCATTGTTTAAATCTTCAAAGATTTCTTGATTTTTAAAAGCAAAAGGGACTAGGGGAGGATTTACATAAGAAATACCTTTTTTCTCAGTATTTTGATCCTCATGAAGATTCCTCCAATGATTTTTTGAACCTAGAATACTCGGGAATTATTTTGAAGTCAAATTTCTTCTCATATTGCTTTTCCCAAAACCTAGTTTTTCATCAGTGGAGTCACCAGGGTGAAACTTCAGCCAATTGTTTGATCCATATTCATTGATTTGGAATTAGAGATTTAAAATTGTTGTGCCGGGAAAATCTAATTCTAATTCTCCATCCAAGGAAACAATGTTATTTTTCATGTTGTCCCCTGAGATGTCCTAAAATGAATTCAGTACATGAGAGGGCCTGATCACGCTCAAGTTTTAAATATTAGATCTAAATATGTATTGAATGAGATGTGATTTTGTTTTCATCTTCTTGATTGTATTTGGATTTAAACAATTATGAACTATTTTGGATGCACGAATTTATTTTAGAGGAATCTTATGAAGTGTATACAACATGGTAGATCTATATGAATGTAGATTTTACTAGATGGAACAAATAGGAGATATAAGAGGTGATTACAAGACAAATCTCTTCACAACATAGAAATCCAATAGATGACCGCAACTCGAAGAAATAATACAACCTTTCCACCAATGAAGGCATCAGATGAAGAACTACAAGACCTCTTCAAATCAATAAATAAATAAAACCATTGACGATGGACCATCAGAACGAAGAAACTAAAAAAATGAATAATGTTAAGGAGGATGCCTAGAGAAATTGCAAAGTCGGGGCCAAACAAGTGTAAGGACCCCAAGTAGTACGACTTATAGACTCACACATTAATATATTGTACAAACTTGTTAGTACTCTACTTAACCATTTCTAGATAGTTTTCAACCAACAACAACAATAACAAGACTATGAAACTACCCTTTGAATGGCTCACTAGTACCAAATATTTATAGAAAGACACAAAAAGCAGTGGCTTCAAAATTGAACTTGGTTCTTAATAAGTTCCATTATTATTATGGATAGCTTTCCAGCAGTATACAAAAGACTCAAGCTGCTATCATTGACCTTAACATGAAGAATGCTACTACTCACCCTGAAAATGCAAGAGCATTGGACAAACAAATCAACATGGAGTAGCACCACATCAATGAACGACAACAACACAAACTCCAATGGCTACATGAGGCCAAGTTGGGAAGCTAGTAGGTTGGTTAACAACAAGTATTATCTCCTAGCCATCATATTATTCTTACATCAAACCGTTGGACCTTACTTGCAATAACTAAGAAATAGATCCCTGGACGAGAAGCTCATCTGATTATCATAGATAAGTGGAGCTAGTGTAAACATTCATACTATATTAGACAAATGGAAATAATTTTAGCAACAAATAATCTCCTATGCCCCTGCCATTTTCGAAGCTTGAACCACTGGTACCCCACCTACAACATCTACATATCATAGTTCTATTGTTTAATGTAATTTTTTTGATTTTGCAATTTTTTATATCTATATTCTCTTTAGGATTGTGAAGAGTTTTGGGGTGGGGGAGATGTTGGAGGATCCTATTCGATGGGCCTACTAGGTCGTCTAGAATAGGCACCTGCTTAGTGTGCTAGTATAGTTGAGCCGGTTAGGAAATTGTTAGGTTGTTGTAGAGTTATAATCGTCCAATTGAATGTATATATATATATATATATACATATATAGGTTGTTGATATGTGTAAAGTAAGACATGCTTCCATTAAGGGGTTGCAGGAATAGCCCCGTTACTACACTTTTTCGCCCTTTGTTTAGTTTTATTCCTTTTCAGCCACCTTGCAATGGGCTTCTCTATGGGGTTTTGTCCTGTGGTTTATTCCTTATTCATGGACTACTAAGAAGTAGTGGATCTAGTTGACTACTCACCTGATCCATATGAAGGTCAACAAATCTTCATCATAGAGTTGCATGGGAAGATGGTGGAACATTTCAAAGAACCGATCAACAACAAGAATGAGGTTGGTGCTCGAGTGACATCTGGAGGGATCTACCCTAACTCGAAAATGGATAGGAGATTTCAATTGTTTCAAACATTTGTTGGCAACGAGGCTAGAACTATTTCAGAGACTGATATGGTTCGAGTTTTTGATCATGGTTTAGCTAAGGGGTTGGGGTGACCAAAACCCTTCTCCAATTTTAATTAACTTGTCCAAACTTGTATGTGTTTCCCTCTGTAAATGGAACCCTCTCCTATTCATCCTTTTCAAGATATAGGGTTTTCTCAATGTTTATAAGTTTTGGGGGGTGTTGTTATGTCTATTGATTGTGAGATATTGGAGGAGGGTTAGCCACCATTAGGTCAAGAAGGGATTTTAAACATGCAGGAGGGTTCGATCTGAGTTGATAACTCTCAATTACCTTGCTTGGAGGGTTTGATATCTTCTTTATTACGCCCAATTGATCAGTCTGGGGATCTAATTGACCTTTCCTCTAAAAAGAGTGGGATTGAAGGAAGGGATCAGGACGTCACATCTAAGAGTAGCCATGGGGCTAGAAGTGGGGCGAGTAAAATTTACATAAGAAGATAAAATGTGCAAAATTATTATGGGATCCTCTAAGAAGGGTGCTAGCACCAGATTTGTGCTAAGTGTTTTAGAGAGGTGAAGGAGTCTAGACCTATGGAGAAATGAGAAAAGTCCAAATTCCTTGACCCATATGACCATTAAAGATGCCAACAAGCTTTTCAAACCTTCATTCCTAAGTCTAATAGGAAATAATGTTGAATAAGGCAAAGGTCTACATGTCAAATCCACACACCCACCACATCCGCCTAAGCATTTAGTCCCGAGCCCACCGCGTGAACGAAGATATAGGAAATATAACATAATGAGCGGGTGGTAATTGGTGGGCAAGTGATGAAATCAATCGACGACAGAGATCGGCGTATAGAAAGATCTACGGTGCACAGTCCCCGCGCTGATCCAACAAGCGCAAAGCATGTTATGTTTTAAATTACCGCGGTCGAGTTATGTATTGCGCAACTATCAACGACACAGATTCGGTAAGGGAAAATCAAAGGCCCGAGATCACCGCACTGATTTTTCTCGTCGGTGATTTAACCACATCTCAAATCGGCGCGGTCGGTGAAATTAAAACCATCAAACCGCCAAGTTTTGGGCGGGAAAAGTTCAACGATGGATATGGATTTATCATCGCCACAATTGGAAGGATGATAGGGCATCCAATGTTATAAAATACAGAGTGGTGCAGAGACTTAGATTCCACCTGTATCAGATACGTCGAAAAGCGAAGAAACCTGATTCCATAGAGCCGACCAACCAACTAGAAGTCTAGGAGGATTGTCCAGGCGTTGGACCACCGGGTTGGTTTTGTCTTTTCCTATTTTCCATGAAATTGTTTGAATGGCGGAAGTAGGAGATCCCCCTGGTGCTGAATCCCCATTCACTAGTCCCCGGTGGGAGGACAAAGATGGTGACATATACGACACCATACTGGAAAACATCTTCGTGGATATGGCCAAAGAAAGGTTGGAGGTTATAAGGGGCATGCAGATAGATGTCCACAAAGTTTATCAATCCGTCTTTCATCTGTTCACCACTACCTAGACCCCCAAATGTCCCGAATTCGTCGAGTGGTGTGCCACAAATTATTCCGTCCAGCAGAAAGTACTCCTAAACGCCTCTAGCACTAAAGCCCCCTGCTCAATAAAATCCCCGACTATTAGAAATGCCTTAGCCATCCTTGATGAATTTGGTCATAAAGCCCTAGAATACTTAATGGAAGACCTCGTTCACTACTTTCGTCTGGCCCCTAAAGAACTCAAACAGAGTTTTTACCATGATGCTCTAGTATCGAATGCTTTCTTCCCAGGTTCAGCCTTCCCCAACGAGGTCAGTCTGTTCAGAGAAGAGTTCAAATGGGTAATCTCCATGATAGCCCAGTTTTTAGGGTTGGATAGCGACCAAGAGGTTCCAGAAACATTAGTTAGTTTGATGTCCATCTTGAGTTCCTGCCCTGTAGAGCAGATGAACCCTTCTTCTATTGTCCAGACAGCATGCTTGAGGTTCGATGATGCCCTAGCTAAGAGTATCCATTCTCAGTTGATTGATTTCCCTAAGACAAGGTCATTCAGATTTCAGTCTTAGTTGTTGAAGATGTTCCTAGTGGCAGTTGAAGACAACGTGCAGATACCTGGACTGAAAATTACCAAAGAAGTGTATTCAGATTACATGCCTTTCATGAATGACTTGATGGCGCAGGTGTATCATGCCTTTTTTCAGAAAGGTTTTCCTAGAGTGCTTATGGAGATGAAGGACTTGCTACAACCCCCTATGGAAAAAGGGATTGGAGACTGGTTTTTGCTAAAACATGGAACCATAATTAGAGTCTATGGTTTTTCACATCCACCATATGTACTCCCTGCATTTCTAACACCTAGGGTGTTCCATCTGGAGTTTATAAGGCAGAAGCTGATAGTTGAACGGGAACATTTCATAGATATCAAGAAGTCATCTGACATAACTTTCCCTTGGACTGTGGTTTCCTTTGTGATCAAGCACAAGACGACCCTCTCAGTATTAGAAAGGGTTGCGAAAGACCTAGGACTACCATCCCAAGCTGCATTGAACTATGATCCACATCACATAATATTGGAAAGAAGGAGAGCAGCTGGTAGAAAAGGATATGATCTTGTCTAGATGCCCAGAATGCCTGAGAAGGCCAATTGGTTGGAATATGTGGATCAAGGATCAGTGGAGGTTGATGATCTGAATGTCTCTCAAACTCCAAAATTCCTTCTTCAGGAAAAGGCCACTTCTTCGAGGGCTGTTAGCCCTATGGATGTAGATAGTGATCCCGAGAGAGATGCTAAAAGGCAGAAGCTCGAGGGAGAAGGTCAGCAAGTAGTGAAGATACAAGAAGATAAAGCTAAGAAAAAGCAGGTCAATTTTCTCATGCCTCATTATTAAGTAAAGGAGCACGTGTTTGGAAAACCGCCCAAAGAGCCTACAGGAACAGTTATCACCAGGAACCAGCTGTTGGAAGGTTATGATGAAAATGCTGACAACATAGCAGTAGAAGCCAAATTATATTCTAAAGTAAGGAAAATGGGAAAGAAAGATGTGGCCTTCATTACTAGCCGAAATCTGGCCCAGAACACATTGAACCTAGCCATGGCTACAAAGAGCAAAGCTACAGAGGTGAAACTAAATATGGAATACATCCCTATCCCTGGTATCATTAATTTAGACAAAGAGACAGGGGAATTCATCTACAATAGGTTGCTAAAGGTTTTAATAGAGCCGTCTAAAGTGCAGACCTTTAAGTCCAAGATCTAGAAGCAGTTGGGGCTCGAGAAAACAGAAAACAAGTCCTTGAGGATGTAGGAAAAGAAGCACCAAATGCAGCTGCTGGAAAATGAGACTGAGGAGGACAGAAAGAAAAACATCCAGGAATTGCTGAATGGGAAGGACCAAGAGATCCTGACATTAAAAAAGCAATTGAAAATCCCCACCACTCAGTTGGCAAGTAGTTCCGAAATAGCGGAGGTAGAAGGGGAGAAAGAGAAATTGAAAGGAGATTTGTTACATTGTAAGGAAAAGTTGCTGGAGCTTGAGGAAAGGGAAAAGAAAATGAAGTTTGATATAGCTTTTATAGAGACTAGTGCAGACTCATGGAAGGTCGGGTTTGAGGAGCTAGAGGGGAGGATGAAGACAAGGGAAGAGCAGTGGGACAAGAGGCCTCCACCTCTGTTGCAGCTAGGGACTTTTCCTTGGTAAGTCAGTTAGTTGAGGCTAGCCTGGAAGATGCTGGACTGGTCAGATTAGAGAAACACATTGCCAATTTGAGAGTTTTGAAGGATGCTGCAGAAAAACAAAGGGAGGCTTGGGAAACCAAGTACCAGGATGCACAGTCTCAACTTGATAACTTGAAGGAATAGGTAATAGGGCAGAGGGTGCTACAGGAGGCCAGAAGAATCATATGGGATGACATCATAAAACAGGCTGATGATCTAAGGCCATACCTAAATTTTATATTGGATAAAGGAGTGGTAGTAAAATTGGGTCAACAGGGTGTGACAGTGGCGAAAGAAAGGTTGAACAAAAAGCCTCTGGAACATGCCCAAAGCACGGTTGAATTTCTAGGTAGCCTATCAGATGAGCAAACTACAGCTATAGACGTCCAAGACAGAGTTTCAATAATCTTAATAGCTAAGAAGGTGACTAATAAACACCAGCAAGTCCAAGTTGTTCAGTCTAGAATTGATATCATATCAACCCAGGCACAACTATTTAGAGAAGTCTTCGATCCTTTCTTCGTAAATGGGCTGCCTCCCTTTTGGGATGAAGATGGAACCATGCTCACGAAATCCGAATACAAATCTATGTTGTGGGACCGCAGAGTGAGTGAAGATGGTATCCTCGGGAGTGATTCTCCTTTGATAGGTCGCGCATGAGTTAATGCACTGAAGGGTGATTTTGATCTAGCAGTAGCTTTGAGAGAGGTTAGAACTCTTCATGAGGGTTATTCATATACTGAGCACACTGAGCTGAGAATATTGCTCAAAGAGCTCGCTTCTTAGGATTTACTTTCACCCGAACACTAGAAGCTGGTCGAGAAATATGGAAAAGCGAAGTTAAAACTGGTAACGTGAAATGGTGCGGGGGAAACAGAACAACATCTAGCATATATGTATCCATGAATTGAAGAGCTCATGAAAGCAAGCTGGCTGGCAACAACTACATTTTTGTATTTTTGCGCTTTTGTTTAAAATAGTTGGACTATGTAGAGAAGAGGTTATGTAATTATAAATGGCAATTAAAATATGTCTCGTAGATATTTGTTTAAGGATAGCAACAGCAAACGATGTTTGTTTCGGCTTTAGATAGGTGTCAATTGGTTGTAACTAATTTCTATTGAGAAGGAGCTGATTCTAGAGCTAAAGGCCACCTATATATACAGTTGTAATCAGAGAAACAAGGGTTGAAAAATCTTATGTGAAAGTATTTGTATTTTGATGTTCAGTTTGTAATACATTTTCTTGGAGCTGTTTAATAGAATTTGCAGAGCTTGATGCCTGCGTTTTTTGACAAGGATTCCTGTGTAATCAGTGTGGTAGTCTGTACCTTTCTTTTTCCCATGTGCAAATGTGTTTCTATCTTTTGTTATTCCATTTTGTGATATTTCCTTCATACTTGGATCAGGGTAACAGTTAAGTAGAATTCCTAGAGATTATGCCTTGCTTAGCTTATTCCAAGTGTGTCACCAAATATATTCTGCTAAAGTTGATGTAGGATTCATCCATGTTAGATGCCTTACATTGATGGACTGTTTCTTCTCTCTTCTGTTCCACAAATTAAAGCTCTTCGACTACTAGCTTCCTGCTACCTTGCCCTTGTGAATGCGTTCGCTAAATCTTTGTGAATAAAGTTTGCAGAACCAGTTAAATGTGATTCCATTGCCCCAAATGAAATCCATGCATTTTCAACCAAATAGCTCTTAAATCGTTTCTTTGTTCCATAAACATAAATTTGATCTTCTGTGCATTGTTTTAATTGAATATCTTTAGTGTTGAATGCCGGTGTATGTTTTCACTAATTGACGCCTTTAAAGATTTCCAGTATTCTATGAGTTTATAGAGGGAGCCCTCTCTATTTATGTTTGATCAGAAGCGTAAACCAAAGATCGGTTAGTGGTTACGCGAGATTACCCTCTTTCAGCCTTTGGGGTTAGTTATGTTGTTAACAAATTTGCGCCGCTGCCATATATTAATGTCATGTTATTATAAAAAACAAGTTTAAAAAAAGTGGATGTATAAGGTGATGGACAAGAATGAACAATCGACAAAATAGTTGTACTTGATAATTACCTTCTCTAACAAGATCTGAAATTCTGTTGCCATCAGATGATATTGTTATTTCTTCTGATTCTAATTCTTCTATGCTTGCTAGTGGCATTTTTCCTTTAGGATTAATCTCCGTGTGTTTCCAATGTTTTATGTAGTTGTTCGTTATGTTTTCACAAACTTTTGTAGATTCAATATTTTCAGTGCAAATATGACAAAAGCATGATTGCTTTCTACTGTCAAATGTATACACGTTTTGGAAGGATTTTGTTTGAATAGAGTGAAAATATCTAGTCCCATGTATGGTGCTACCATTGTATGGTATTGATCTATTTATATCTTGGACCCCAACAAGCCAAAAAAACCTACACAAATGACAAATTTTGATGTTAGTGTACTTTTTTTAAAATTGACAATAAAATATAAATTAAAACATTTGTGTACATACCTACGCACATTTTTTTATTGTTGATTATAATCTTGGCTTAGATATGATTTGCACCATTGGACAACCTCTGTAGCTGAATGAAATTTTGCAGAACTATGGTCCATTTGCCATCTTCAAAGTGCTCTTTTTACGCATGCTCCTGCACCATCATGTTCACCTTTTCCATGACCAGTTTCAAAGAAATTCCAGCGATGTTTAATGTTCAATGCTTTATGAAGTCGACATAACCAATAAAATGATCGCGAAAATTTAAATTTTCCTGCACATCCATCTGACCATATCCAATGCCCATTGAATTTAACGTTACGCCCCTTTAGTGAATCGTAGAAAATACTTTCAATACAATGTTGAACAAAATGTGTATCGTGTGTACGATCGTCGCTGATATAAAAGTGATATTCTTTAATCACATCTCGATTGTCACACGTGCTTTCAATGCTATCAACATCCTATTGAGACTGTCTATGTAAAACATGGACAAATATCGAAACTTGGTCAAAATGATAGTATTCACTCTCTATCTCTTTTTGTGCAGCAAATGTGTAGTTTTCTGCAAAATCAACTACTCACAAAATTGTTCCTGGTGGAAAAATTTCATGAGATTGTTTGAATTGAAGGTCTTGCCATCGTGCTCTATCTGAATGCTTGGTGTATTTATAAATTTAACTTTCAAATTTCTTGAGAAAATCTGTGACACCTATTTTATCTTCTCACAAATCAATCCTTTTGGAATGTGCATCATTAGAACTTGTAATGTATTCATATCTTCTCCAATCAACTGTTACATTTGATAGCGAGTGATTAGTATCGATAGGATATTTATTGTGGAATAAAACCAAATTTCTTATTATAAAATATTTCATCGTGATTTCTCTCACATAGGGTTTGAGATATGAATTCAGGTATTATGGGCAGAGGTGGTGAATTTGTACAAAACATTTTACCAAATTCAAGAAACATGTCGTAATATAATTGAAATTGCACATGATAACGGTAACAACATGTGTCACGTATAGTAATAGGTCTAACATACCATGGTTTTAGTTGCACAAACGTAGTGATTGACACATTAATTCCACGATGATCTTCCTTGAATTTAGTGAACAATTGTACTTGTGTCATATCCATTATATGTTTTGGACTGCTTACATATACTCCTCATAATACTCTTTGTTGTATCACATCCCTTGAATTTGGTGAAACTTGAGCATGTGTCAATCAATATTCCCGTACAATATCTTTAACAATTACTCCCATTCTATCTTTGTAAGGTTGTCTGCAAAGAGATGCCCAGCAAGCAAGTTCATCATTTTCATCTATTTGCATTCTGAATTTGCTATGTTTGTATAATGTCTTTCTTGAGGTTCCAACTGCTTTTGCTAGTTGTGTTGTCAAACGTTTTTGTTTAGTACTAGCCGAAATAATTGTTGTATGAATTGTTCTTCGTGCATCGCTGATATCTTTCTTCCTAGATTTTCCAAATTTTTTTATTGCATCACCTATATTTTCTATCACATTATGTTTCAATTTCGATTCTTTGGTCTCCTTGTGAATACCCAATAATGACGTAGCATCTTCTAACTTCTTGGTCACTAATAAACATCTCAAAATTTGTGCTTGCCCTGTTACTGAATAATTCTTCAGAACATCATCATAAATTTTTTCAGCCTCATATCGTGCAACATCTATGGGTATTTTTTCCATATTTTTTACAGTCAACGTTTTCTAATGTTTCATCATCAATGATTAAAGTACCTATACATCAAGTTAAATTTAATTTAACATGTATCCAAAAATACAATTCATTATAAAAAATGAATTTGAAAAATACATGATATATACATACCTGGTCCAATTTCTTGTTCTTGAACTTGATCTTCAATATTGACTTCATCGACATTAATATGTAAATCACTATTTACATCTTCAACAATGGTCTCTTCAAATTCAATTTATTCTACTTGTACTCTATTTTCAATTTCCATTTCATCAACATTATCACGTAAAACTGTATTTGTATCTTCAATAATTGTAGCTTGCTTTTCTGCAAGGCTTGCTTTGTTGGCATGATATTTAAGTTTTTTTTTTTCTATTATCATCATCATCACCATGTTTACGATCATATTTTATTTGATGGTTTCTCTTACTATCCATAATTGTTTAATCTATAAATGAGAAATTAAAGAATCATCATTTTATAGTAAAAAAATAAAATTAAGATTTAAAAACAGTTACGAAATTTATAAACACATGAACTTAAATTCACTTCACCTTATCAAAATCTTGTAAGAGTCTTTTGGAGAAAAACTCATTGGAAACAAATTTCTTTTGAAAATAACCTTCTTTGAATGAAATAAGAACTCCTTGACAATAACTCAACTTTGAAAAAATCCATTGGAAAAGAATAAGAACACCTTCTAAATAAATCTTCTTTGTAAAACCATTGGAAAAAAACTTCTTTGAAAAAATACCAAGGAAAAAAATTTCTTTGGAAAAACCCTTGCAAAGAAATAACTCTTTCGCAAAAATAACTTGCGAGAACAACTCTTTGAAAAAACCTATTTTTAAAGAAATAAGAAGGAAAAATACATCTTGTTTGCAAAAATACCTTGAAATAAAATCTTATTTGCAAAAATACTTTGGAATAAAAACTCTGTAAATGCACCCTTTGGAAAGAAGCATTTTCTGAAAAAACCACTTGTAAAAATACTTTGTAAAAAAACGGTCTTTTGCAAAAATATCTAGAAAAAAAAATACTTTGAAAAAACTCATTTGCAAAGAATCTTGGGAAAATAACTCTTTGAAAAAATCATTTTCAAAGAAATAAGAAGGAAAAACATAACTCCTTTGAAAAAATAACTTGGAATAAAAGCTTCTTTGCACAAAATACTTTGGAATAAAAACTCTTTAAAATCACCATTTTGGAAAAAATACACCTTGAAAAAACCTATTGCAAAGAAATAAGAAGTGCAAAAAGCTTGGAATAAAAACTCATTTTGCAAAAATGGCTTAGAAAAAAATTCTTTCAATATACTCCTTACAAAGAAATATGAAGAAAAATACATTATAAAAAAAACTCCCTTTGCAAAAAAATCTCCTTGGAAAACCCCTTCAAAACTATTCTGACCAGAAATATTCGAAAATAATGAACGTATTTAGTTTTATTTATATAAATTTAGACAACCATTTTTTTTTTTCTTCTTCCGACCGGTGAGTTTTTTACGTTTGGTTACGGAAAAAGTGATTCGGCCAAGGAATTATTCGGCCGAATAATTGCTCGGCCGAATAACTTATGAAACGTGAAAATCTCATTTTTCCTCACAGTTTTCAGGTTTCTCCATTTTCGGAAGGTAAAAATAACCTCTTAGATTACAAAGAGACTGTCGGACTTGATACCACTAGTTTCATTATTGAATCTACTTTCCGAATATATAGATTTTGTTGTGTATAGATAAGATCTGATATTTTTAATTTTTTTTTCTTAACATATGTCACTATGGTGCAGTCAATTGGCATGTCTACTTCGAAATAGTATTCATAGATTTTTTAGTTTTATATTCAATTGAGAGAAAAGTTTTGCGACAAAAAATATGTTGAAAATAAACAAAGTTTTCCAATTGATCGAATTAAAAAAAAATAAAATTAGTATATAGATCCATTGGTTACAAACTTATAGTCATTCAGTAGTATATTGTGTGTAGATTGTCGTAGCATATTTTTTTTTTGCAAAAAACAAGTTTAACAATGATTTACCGAAATTTGGAAAACATGAAAAACTCAGATTTATTTTCTCACTGGACCCCCCAAAATAAACACCCATCTTCATGAATTCACGTAGTCATAATTAATTTCTAATGAACTTGGATACGACCTAATTAAACATATATATCTTTCAACGCAATTAAACAAACACAAGGAAATTGAGGAAGTCGAAGGCCACCATCAATAATTTGGCGTTCACAACCGCATCTCAACAAAATAACGAACTGCATTAACACACTCTATGGCCTGCTCTCGTTGAATTTTGGGTGTTAGAGGCTTCAGAATTATACTATTCCTTTTTCTAAGAAGGGGCATACATGACCAAACTAATGGTGTTGTAAGAATGATGGGAAGCATGGAAAAATAAAAAAGATCATTCTCTTAAATAAGGGACATCAATAATATTAAGTAAGCGACATCATAGGTACAATAGAATCAAAGGTTTTCTATGAACAACAGAGCCCATCCTCACTTAGTACTCTATGTGATTTTCTGACGGCCATGCAGACTATTTGATTTAGAAGTGGCATTAACAAAAGGGTTAACATATGAAAACGAATTTTTGAAAATCAGTTTTAAACTAACCATATACTACTTTATATTCTACAAATAAGTCGCCATTTTGCATACATAGTTGATAACTTTCTGATCTTTCTGGTTTCGAAAGCTATGAAAACCCATTTGGATAACAGATCAACTATATCTTGAAAAACTACATGGTAGGATGTTGAACCATTTACAGAGAAAAAACATCAATTATTATTATTCATTCAGGTCAGGCAAATGAATGAAACTGTACTGTATGAAATTTGAATACTCAGATTATTTAAATATTTCTTCAAAATATTATAAAGAATTAAACATAATAAAAGATTCAATGAGAACCCAGATTTAAGATTCTACAGGAAATTAGCAAATCTTAGGAATATTTAGATTTGTAAATATTTTTCTCATGAAATATAATTCAAAGAAAATAAGATAAAATAGAGATTTCTAAACATATCTAATAATATAATTCAAAGAAAATAAGATAAAATAGAGATTTCTAAATATATCTAATTTAAAGTGAAGGGGCATTCAGATTATATATATGAAAGAATACGTTCAAATTAAAGAAGCATTCAGATTTCTAGCGATTTCCTTAATTCTATATGTTGATCTTTCATGGATCTAAATGTAATTGATAAATTAAACTCATGAGATATAATTCATATAAAAAACATTTAATTCAAGCAAAATGTAATTGAGAATGAAGGAGCATTCAGATTTTAAATTTTTGTTTACAATGCAACTCAAGGAATATCAGCAAAATAATACATTCCAATTAAAGAAGCATTCATATTTTTAGCCATTTTTTAGTTCCATAATTGATCTTTCATAGATCTAAATGCATCTCGATGCAGCTGATGAATTAAACTCTTGAGATGTAATTCATAGAAAATAAGAATTAAGATTTATAAATCTCTTTAAAAATAGTTTAATTCAATCAAAATGTAGTTTAGAATGAAGCTAGATAATTCCGATTTTGATTTTTTTTAATAATGCAACTCATTAATTGAGCATCAATGACAGAATAAATTCACATTAAAGAAGCATTCAGATTTATAGTGATTTATTTAATGCTAAGAGATGACGATTCATGATTGGAAAGGTTAAGAGAAACCCTATCGCGTGGTTACTCTTGGTTTTCCATTGGCTTGCAAATCTCCTCCTATCACAGAGATGGAAGGTTAAGAGAAATCTATCACGTGGTTACTCTCGGCTTTCCATCTATGCCGCTTCTTGGATTTTTTTAGATGTCGATCTTTCTCCCCGTGTCTTGAACACGTGACGTGTGTAGTTTTAACGTCCAATTCTCCCGGAGGATACGTCTACAAATCTTAAAATTAAACCAATTTTAAACCAATGGGTAGGGGATGACGGTACGTGCATTCTATGACCCTGGTTTAAAATTAAACCAGCAGGTAGAGGATGAGGGCAGAAGCAGAAGAAATTATTATTTCACCCATCATCGAATGGGTAAAGAGGCAACTCCAAGGCAATTATTCATCTGTCATTCATTTTATTTTAACGGGTAAAGAGGCAACGCCAAGGCTGTGGAATCCATCTAAATTTACCTCGAATTTAATGGGCGTTGTTCAGATTCATTAACAACTAATAACAATGTAGGAATTATTTCCCTTGCGATCTGGGTGTTGCTTAAAAATTCATCCAATGTAATCTAGTCTACAAATTTGTGGAAAGCGCAATACCAAAAATTCATCCAATCTAATCTAGTCTACAGAATTTATGGAGTTAAATTCATTTGTTCCTTTCTTTCTTCTATAGGCTAGTTACAACTTATCATTATTATTTGACTAAAAGCATAAAATATTTATATGAAGGAAAACGTAGTTGTACCTGTAACCTGAGATGGTTGGGATTATTGTCTGGTTGTACCCTAGCCACTCCATTGTGATTCTTCAGTATAAATTGATTTTGATCTACATTCTCATCGTGACGGCTTCTTCTTCCACGGTCAGAAAACATGCTAAACTCTGTTCCTGTTATTAATTTCAACCTCAGAATTTAGAGGATAAAAACCTAAATAGTCTTTTACAACAAACTATATCAAATTATCAGAGCAGCTAAAAAACAAACAAAAAACAATCCCTAATCACAGAAATTGAAATGCAATACTCACTTATCATCGTCAGATGCCATGGATTCATCGTCTCTTTTCCTCATACACAGACAAATCACATAATACATCCATTACAAAACAAAACATAAACAAACATAGAATTTACATCCACATAACAACACCACAAATAAAACACAGAATACATCCACAGAAGAACGCCACAAACAAAACACAGACATCACAGAACAGCACCACATGCATACTTAAAACAAACACACAAACACAATACAAACATAAAAGAAAAATAACAGAGGAGCAGAGCCTTCTCCGTTTTAAACAAACCCAATTGGATTGATTCTGGAGTGTTTTCTATGGGATTCGATATCATCCACAATCTAGACGTTGAAAAAAGCAATTTAAACTCAACCCTTCGATCATATCCGATGGTGTAGACGGAGCTCAATTACAACCCTAGCAGTTTAAACTCAACCCTTCGATCAGATCCGACGGTGTAAACAGAGCTCAATTACAACCCTAGCAATTTAAGCTCAACCCTTCAATCAGATCCTACGGTGTAAATGGATCTCAATTACAAGCCTAGCAATTTAAAGTCAACCCTTAGACAGATCCGACAGTGTAAACGGAGCTCAATTACAACCCTAGCCATTTAAACTCATCCCTTCCATCAAATTCGACGGTGTAAACGGAGCTCAATTACAACCCTAGCAATTTAAACTCAACCCTTCCATCAGATCCGACGATGTAAACGGAGCTCAATTACAACCCTAGCAATTAAAACTCAACCCTTCGATCAGATCCGACGGTGTAAACGGAGCTCAATTACAACCCTAGCAATTTAAACTCAACCCTTCCATGAGATCCGACGGTGTAAACGGAGCTCAATTACAACCATTCGATAAATGATATTGTTAAGATCCAATGGCCAAAACAAAAGTGGTAAGAAGATTTAAATTTCAACATCCCACCACTATGAATGCAAATATATTAAAATTCAACCTCATGTTAATAAATTTAATTTAGACAAAACTTTCATGATTTAAAAATAAATAAACAAGTTATTTCCATGATATATTTGATTTACGAAAAATTTACAAAAGTTTTTATTATTATTTTTTATTAAATCAAAGCTGATTTTTATCTATTTAGCATAATTAAGATTTTATTATTGTATTAAGAAGTTGATTTTTATCTAATTATCGTATTTAATATTTTATTATTGTATTAGGATTAAAATTTCAGGTATAAAATTGAAATGATTTAGAATTATTTAAATGCTTTTTGAAATCAAATTATTATATTATAATTATAGATTCATTTATGAAATTCACTTCATATAGATTTAGAATTATTTAAATATAATTTAAAAATATAAAGATATTTAGATTTATTTAAATGTATTTTAAAAATATAAAGGAATTTAGATTTATTTAAATGTATTTTAAAAATATAAAGGAATTTAGATTTATTTAAATGCATTTTAAAATCTAAATAAATTTAGATTTATTTAAATGTATTTCTAGAATTTAATTATATAATATTTATATATAAAAATATAAAATATTAATAATTTTAAAATATAATTTAGTTTTTTTTATTAAATTAAAAATAATGAAATGATGATTAATGTTAATTTAAATCAATAATATAATTTTGATGAGAATAATAAATATAATATTTTCAACAATTTCTAATATAAGTATCGCTAAATATTATGTATTTTTTAATTAATTTGGATATTTAAATAAGAACTATGTGAAATTTTATTTTCTTACAATTTTTTTTTCTATTTGTGTACCGGTGGAGATGATGTTGTGTGTTTATTACAAATATATACATTTAGCCTTATAAAAATGGAAAATATATCTATACATTAACATGATTATCTTTTAAAATATTATTGTAATTTTAATTTTTAATCATTATATTGAAAATTTTAGTTTAAGATTGATAAATCAACTTTATATATTTTGATGTCAAGTTTTATTTAGGTCGCTTAACCATGTTAAGGGTTCGTGTGACTTAGTCTAGTTGTGTGGCCTAGGCTAAGTGTGATCCCTAGATGATTATGACATCGGAGTGGGTGATTTTGAACTTATATGCCCCTAACTCATGGCTTCAAGGGCCAGGTGTGATCCTTAGGTGACTTTGACACCTTAGATGGCCCTAGGTTGTGGTTAGACCAAAGAAGTGGGTGATTTTGATAGCTTAGATGCCCCTAGGCCCAAATTTCTTAGAGCACAAGAAGTGCATTTTGATGACTTAGATACCTATAAGTAAGTATTGGTTTGTTAGATCACAAGTCAATCCTGCAAATTAGGAAAATTAATGCAAAAAAAACCTTACATAATACTTTAAATTAAATTTATTATTATTATATAATGTTTCAAATAAACAATTTAGAAAATAAAATTTAACCACTTAAATTACTTTTAATTGAACATACTCCTTTATTTTATTATTATAATCTATATTCTAATATTCTTTATTTTATATTATATAATTTTTTAATTATTATGTTCAACTTCTATAAGTCATAGATTTCTCCCCTATCACATTATAAATGTTAAATTTTTAAAACCAATATAAAAAAATAAAATTATAAAATAGTTCATCTTTTTTTTATTAATCCTAATGCTACGGAAGAAATAGATTACATAACGCGGAAGACATGAAATCTAACGCACTAGTTGGTTGTGTCCCCTTGAAAATCCAATTGAGTGCCAAAGATGTTACGAACATAAAATAATCAAATAACTATTAATAATAAATAATTAATTGTAAACTACATAAAGACGTGACTTTTCATAAAAGTCACCATCAAACCTATATTTTTCTTATCGTAATCATCATATATTTTATCATTTATCAAATATTGTGGGTTTTTGAATTCTTGTAGGTTTCAGAATTGTGTTCACTCCAGAGCACGGTTCCATATCTTCTGTGCTTACGCGTTTTCCACGCTGCATACACTCCTCCATTCCGCTCCATTACACTCCATCTCCCCTACGTTCCCTTCTCTTCCTCCCTCTCCACCAACTTCTACACTAGGCCACTCTCCACGTAACCTTCCCAGCCCTCTTATCTCACACTGCTCATTCATTCTTCCGTAGCCTGCATCCATTTTACCCTCATATCTTCTTGCACACTCTTCTTCTTTAGTCGCTCGCCCCATCTCTACCCATTCCATAGCCCAACCTTCCTTCTCCATTCTCGTCATTCCTCCATTCACTCTTCCACTGTTTTTCTATTCTTCAAACCTCCACAGGTTGCTCCTCAAATTTCCATCCTCCACACGACCTTCCATGCGATTCTTAACCCATTATGTTCCCTCTATCCTGCCACCAAAGCCATACTCCACGCGCTCTCCTGCACGCTTTTACATCTCCCCACCATCTCCTCACACCATATACCTCTACTCCAAGTCGTGCAACCCCGAAATCCATTTCCCATTCCATCCCTCTCGGCCCACACATCAACTCCTATCCTCTCATCTATCCACTGCCGCAGCTCCACTCTGTGTCCCTCCTCAACCCACTCTCTTCCCATCTCCATGGCACTCACGACCTCCCCATCTTGCTCTTTCACTGCTCCAAGCCACTTCCTCCACGCACTAGCCTCCCTCCTCACATCCATCTCGAGTCCCACCTACTTGATACTTCTTCCCTCCTCCCTACTCGTCGCGCTCCTTCCAGGTTCTCCCTCCTCCATCCACTAAACCCTAATTTTAAACTATTACAAAAAATAAAAATTCAAATAGTTTAAAATTAAATCTATTATTATAAAATTTCAATAATTTTTTTTAAATATTATTACTATTAAACATTATTATTAATAAATTTTACAAATAATAATAATGTTATTTAAAAAAATATTATTAAATATAATTATTATTAATTATTATATTTAAATTTAGTCTTCACAAGCAAAAACATGAGAACTATGTCGGAAATGAAAGACAAGATGGAAAAAATGGAACAAACCCACGCCTCAGACTCTAAAACTCTTGAAGGTGTAAACTCAAGGCTAGATCAAATTGAAGCCAAACTGAACAAGGGAAAAGAAGCATTAGAGAAATTTTTAGGTCTAAGATGGGCCTCTTAAGGAAAATTATAAAATCATAGTGGAATCATAAAATAATATTAGCATACCTCATCAAATTTTGGAGAAAAGAAGAAGAATATTTTTCATGAATTTCTTGTTTTTCGGTATGCGGGATTTATCAAAAGTATGCCATGCACGTACTTGTTGGATGAGAAATTGAACTCTCCATCCATCAAAATTTGAGTGAATATACATGGAGATAAGTTGAAAATATGAGTTCAAAAAGTAGTTTTTCATTTTTTTACCTTTTATCATAAAATGGTGATTCATCCCCCATGGTTGACATCATCATCTTGAATCCTATTGGTGATTTTTGTTGTACAATATTATTGTTTTGAGGCCCATTTTTTACCTCAAAATTTCTCTAATGAATGGACAAACTCCGTAAAATATGAAGTCAGCAAAGCTATAGCATGGGAGATGAAGGAAGTAAGGAGAGAAATAAGATCAAGCTTAGAAGAAGCATTACATAAAATCATGCAGTACTTTGAGGGTAGAGATTCCACAAAAAATAGCGATTCTCCAAGGAGTGACCAATCATCCCCCTGTTCAACAAACACAAATAATCATAAATCAAATTCTTTCAAAGGGGAAATACCACAAGAAAATATAGATCACAAACATTCTTTAGCCCCGAACCAGCCAATCCCAGGATCAATGCAACCAATGGGTGGATATCAAGTGAAGCCCAAATTAGAGCTACCCAAGTTCGATGGTGCAACAAAGGAGAGTGTGGAATGGATCTTTAAAGGCGAAGAATTATTTTGCATACACCAAATGTTATCGGATGACAAGAGGATAACATACGCTTCCATGCAACTAGAAAGCAGCACATACAATTGGTATATGTGGTGGAATATTATGACAAAAAAGGGTGCCCACAACTCGGGCACATTCAAGAATGACTTCTTTAAGATATTTGAATATATAAAGGAGAGAATTTTTCGCAAAGATCACTAGATTGCAACAGAAAGGTGACATGAATGAATACAACTATGAATGGGAAGAATTAGGGACATGAGTACTAGAGCTAATCGATAGTCAACGAATCGAGACATATGTGCATGGGCTCAAGCCATATATTAGAGATGAGATATAATTATACAATGTCTCAAACCTCGATAAGGCCGGATGTAAGGCAAAACATATCGAAGAGAAGTTTAAGAAATCACGAGAAGGGAACATTGACAAGAGTTATTTATGACAACAAGAAACACAATGCAGATATTGCAAAGATAGTTGGTCACTAGGTCATCAATGCAACAATCGTCAATCATATGACTGTGAAGTTGAAAAAAGTTCAAAAACATCCACTAGTTGCTCCGACAATTATAGGAAAAAGAAGAAAAATACTTGTCGTTGATGTGGCAAAGATTGGGTCCTAGGACATAAACGAAAAACTAATCACACAATACACTGCAAAATTATAAATGGGAAATAAGTACAAGTCTCTGTAGAAGAAGACATATCCAATTCTGTTGCAGACTCGAGATCCCCTAAAATATCAATAGCGACAATTACATGTATCCAATAAACAGGTAAAGAAGAAGACTTAGTGACACATAAGAAAATTAACAACCGAAAGAAGGAAAGCTAGTTACTTACAAAGAAATATACTCCACCTCATTTAAGAAGTTGTGACAACAAGGATGAACAATTATTACTCCAGAAAACACAATCAAGACAAACAAGACCCCATAATTTACAACTTAAGGATTTATTAAGGGTAAATACATTACAATTCTGGTTGACTCTGGAAGTACACACAATCTAATAGATATCAATAGAGTAAAGGAACTTAATATTTTTGTGTACCAAGTGAAAAATATCAAGGTGACAACCATCTCTAATCGGCATGTAGAAGACGTAAGGAAATGCAATAAGGTGTCATTGAAAATACAAAACTCAAACATATAGCTCAATTGTTATGCCTTACCACTCAAGGAAGTAGATATGATATTAGGTGCCGACTAGTTAACGCCATCGGGAACTTACTCTACCAACCTACAAAAACAATACATGGCATTTAAATGGAAGGGAAGTAAGTACTGAATGTATGGGCCTAGAAGTTCACCACCCAAGAAGATGGAATCACAACACAAAAGGGGTCAGACTCACATCAAGATAAAGGAAGCAATCCAAATCAAATCAATGTTCAACACAAATCAAGAGAAAAAGGTGGCATCATCAAATTCAGATTTGAGGACAAAGCTTCCCTTAAGGGGAAGGCAATGTTACGAACATAAAATAATCAAATAAATACTAATAATAAATAATACTTAATAAATAATTAATTGTAAACTACATTTTATAAAGATGTTGATTTTAGTAAAATTCACCATCAATCCTATAAAAACTAGGCTATTTCTCTCATTGTAATCATCGTATATTTGATCATTTATTAAATATTGTGGGTTTTTCAAATTCTTGTGGATTTTAGAATTGTGTTCACTCCAGAAGATAGCACCAACAATGGAGTATCAATCACACTGGAAGACACTACAAGACCCCCCACAATCTTTCCTCAACACTCATTTGTACATACATGAAGTCTCTCTCTTGGAAAAACTTCATGTGGTTACCAATACCTAGACTCCCGTACTAGAATTTTGCATGCATTTGTCCAAAAATTTTAGAATTTCACTTTTCTTAAATTAGTTTATTTGATTTGGATGATGTATTTTTATGCAAACAATTCAAGATTAAAATTATAGTATGTGTAGAGATTTTATATAAAAGAGAAAGTGTTTTACCTCCTAAAATAAATCTCTCTTTAGCATTGAAATGCCTTTATAATCAAAGTTTGTATATACTAAATTACATTGATGTAAATAGCTATGAAATTTTAGGAAAATACTTTATTTTATTGAATATTTTATTAAAATAATTAAATATTTAATAAAATAACTTGTGTTTTTAATAAATATATATATATATGATGATGATGATAGTTGAGACCATGCCATCATCATGGGTTAAAGATAGAGTTATATTCCAAAACCTAGATTTGATATACCATTTAACCTATTTGATTTTCCTTATCCATTCTTTATGATGAGAAAAAACTCAAAACCCTAATTTGATGTAACAATATTGTTAGCTAACTAGCATGATTTCTTTCTAGATTCACCCTAGCTATATTTGGTGGCAAAAGTTATCAAAGATGTGGTTTGGGTTAAACGAGATCAGTTACCTTGTTGGGTTTTGTGCCACGCCTCTTTGGAATCAATGAGTATAAACCAATATTCTGCAAATATGGGCGAGGATTATGCCACAAGTGGGGGTTACCATCAAAACACAACACTATACCTTTTTATTTTTGCAAATATGAGGAATAACTACACTAACATCCATACCATGTGGTGGTCATAATAATAATATGCATCACTATATAATTATTCACAACAGGTTTATGAATATACCCAATTGTAATAATCATAGTTTTCATATGAGCATTGTAGTGATTTTTCACTAGCAAATTTGGTTCATATTAATAAACAAAAGTTGTAACAAAGGGGTTTTCTATGCCTTGTGGTTATGGTACTAACAAGGAGATTGTTGTGTAATGTTTTCCATAAATAAAAAGTAAGAACATTGGATATTTTATATCATGTAAGGTACTCCATCATGGACTATTCAAATGGAAAGAGTTTGCGATGAACTAAAGGCTTACCACAGGCTTACCACATCTATAGATAGATTTAGTTCGATAGATAGATCATCCCAATGGTCATACCATCACTTAGGAAGAGGAGTAGTTATTTGCCTTCCTTCTCTCAACCATATGTTATTGTTCTATTTCTTTCTTTGTGTAGAGTTAGATTGGAATTCACTAACCTATCCATTCACTACCTTGTCACTCGACCTACTCTTCCTCGTCTCCTATCTCCTCTCGAATATTTTCCCACTCCACCAAGCCATAAATCACACTATTCAAAACTGAGCTAATGTGAAACTATATCCATCATTTTGGAAGGCTCTAGTAGCTAAGTGCACATAGAGGCTCATACGAGATAAGGGTTTGTGGAGCCATGCTATCCTCCAAAAACACATTAAAAGTAATTCATTAGAAGAATGGATTAGAAGGCCTTCCAAGAATACTCATAATGTGTCAATATGTTGGAATTCCATTGTCCTAGCCTCCCCTCATTTGGGGAATTGAATGGTTTGGAAGGTTGGTAATGGAGAAAGAGTAAGGATAGGATCTAATCTTTGGGGTGCAAGAGGAGAATAGCAAGATAAATTATGCATGCATGGAAATAAAACCTAAGTGAAGGTATCTGTGTGTCTAACAAGTGATATTAAAACAATAATTATTTAACTTAAGACGTCATTTACTGAGGTGAAAGTAAAAACACACATGACAATTCTCTCATATATATTAATGAATAGATTATATAAGAATTGCATTAAGAGATATGTATCAAGTAATGCTTGAAAGATGAAGACGATAAAATCATCTATTGGAATAAACTTTCTATGACAAGATAGGCTCCCATTGGTGTCCTCTATGTAAAATAGAAGAGAAGATTACTTGCCATATATTAATGTCATGTTACTATAAAAAACAAGTTTAAAAAAAGTGGGATCTCTTAGAGATACAAATGTTATATGGCATGGTTCAACAATGGAAGAAAATATTAAGGATTGGAGTAGCAATAGGGAAATAATGAAAACATTACCCAATCATAACTTGCTTTATCATAATTGCTTTAGGAGCACTATTTGTTAAGAAATTAGCTAGCCTCTAAAAGAAGTTTGTAGTAAAAATTGAATGCATTAATTCATAAGTTGTCCATATCTAGAAACTTCAAACAAACAAAACCAATAAAGCTCATAAAGCAAGTAAAAATAAAGTTGATTAATAAAATAAGATGATAAATGTTTTTATGGAGCTGCTCAAGACTCTTCACATGTGAGTGGAAGGCTATGTCTTACTCTCATTTCTGTCTGTTGAGAGCACCTTTTGGTAGAAGATCAAACAATGCAACATAATTATTGAATCTCAAACTAATTCTCATTTCTTTATATTCAAAGTATATTTTGGTAGAAGATCGAACAATGCAACATAATTATTGAATCTCAAGTTAATTGTAATGTTGGTGGTAGAATATGGAGTTTCAGTCTTACATGTGAAGACCAAAGTCTCAAGCTAATTGTAATTTTGGTTGTAGAATACGGGAGTTTCAGTCTTCATACCAGACATGGAGACTTACGGCATTAGTCTCCCCCATTACTTACCAGACATGGAGACTTACGCCATTACTCTCCTAGATTACTTTGTAGAGAAACTTAAAGAAAAAAAAATTGATGTCAAAGTAAAATGCAAAATTAAACATACATCACAGAAACAAAGCCTGTCGGCATGAAATTTCAAAACCCGTGCATTATTAACGCCATGTGTTTAGGTCCTCTGTTCTAGGAAGAGATTTAGTTTTGAAGAGAATATGCGTAAATCAATCTTAGCATTTTCGGAGTTTGGTTTTTTAATTGGAATTAATAATTCACGAGCTAGACATTCAAACAAGTCAGGTATAAAAATTGCCACTCAATACATGAACCAAAATATACACATATACACAAACGTCTGCATCCTGTGCAGTCACATAAAAATGAAATTGAATCTCTCCAATGTGCCAATGGAAGTATAAAGCAATGGAGCTACCAGAGTAATATATGGTGCACACCCTATCTATTGCCGCAAAATTTTGTTAAAAGATTAACAATATCAGTATCAGAAGCCCTAACTATTCTAATGGGACGAGAAATCTGAAAGACATAAATTACTAGAACCTCTTTGCAGCGGTAAGCTTTTCATACTGTTGTGTAGTGCCTACACGTTGCTCTTTGCTGAAGATGTTTCCCTGAATTTCACGGGATGTGAGGAGAACGTGAAGCATTTGCTGAACTGACAAATTCTCACCAAACCTTTGCTGTTCCAATGACTTCGGAACGGAATCAAGTTTGGCTTTAGCGCGCATTCCACCACGTTCAACAAATGGACTTAATGTTGAAAGTAACTTTATGCTATCTTGGGTGCTAGGGTTTATTGTTCTGGCTGATCTGAGATCATGGGACCGAGACAGCGATGAAGGCATACATTCCAGAACGTGCAGTTGCGCCTGCAGGAATTTCACGTATTTACCGGCTTCCTCCAGCATTTTAGCAGTATCTACCTTTGATCGTAGGGGAATAAGTTTCTCCAGGCATCCGGTTTTTTCCTGGATTTTTCTCCTCCTCAAACGCGCTGCAACGCTATGAGGCTCCACTGAAAGCCCTGTAGTTGTATAACGATATCGCTGATATTCAGTCTGTGTTTTCTCGCTGGAGTCCTTTTCTAGCGACGAAGACACAGAGGACCAAGAAAACCCGGGTGATGTAATGTTGAATCCAGACGGAATCTGGGAAGCCACCGGAGAAATATTCCTCGGCGAGTTCTCATTGCTTCTGACGCTGCTCTCACAACCTCTCGGCAGCTTCTTGATCACCTCTTCCATAGTATACGCGCAGCACGAAATTCGTGGACGCTTAGCTACCGATTCCTAATAGGACTCCGCATATGATTCTGATGGACTCAGCAGAACCGATTGCGAAGGCACTTGGCCAATAGGAGTCTGCAATTGCTCGGCCTGCACCATCGTTCCACTCCGGAGAAGTTGTGCAACCGGCGCGGCCTGGCTTTCTTCAAAGGTTGAAGATGCACCAGCAAAATCTAGGGACGATTCGGAACTGGGGAAGTGCAGCTGCTGCCACAGCGGATCGCAGGTTCCCGGAGGATCCTCGTGATGACAAGGAAAGAAGTTGCAGGTTGTCTCAGGCGTGAGACAAGAATATGGATACCCTGTTGGATAATCTTTCTCATACTCAGTATTATTTTCTTCAGCTCAGCCATCACCAAGAAAAGGAAATGCATCCGTCGATGATACATAAGTGGAAGCAGCAAAATATGCATCATCATCGAAAATGTTATCACTGATCATCTGACTCCCGTGATCGTTCAATCTTCCCATACCCACTCCAACTCCTGTCCCTTGTTCCTGAAACCCTCCCATTCCGATGCACCCGAAGTCCATGATGACAGTCTCAAAAACAGGAACTCAAGAGCAAACACCAACTCGAACAACGGCGATTCTGGACTCAAGAGAAAACACCAACTTGAACAACGGTATCGCCTTCTGAATTATTTTATAATTGAAGGCCCAACCCGGCGTAACCTATTGCATTTAATATTCTACCCGACTTCTTCCAAATAGTTAATTCAAATCATCACGCATAAGGCTTTAATTTTATAAATTCGTGTTAACGAGATTTGGCCCGAGGATATCATCATTATTAAACGAACCCTAGCCCTAGAGGGTTCATCGACCGGCAAAATGGCTTTGTTGGATAAGCGGCCAGTATGAATAGAGGACATATCAAATGTGAAAATGCCTTCGATCGTTTCCCATTAACTCTATTGTAGAAATTGAAAAACTATAATGGTAGGATGTTAGCCATTATTAAATTTGAGAGTGGGATTTCTATATAATCATTTAATTTGGTTATTTATTATTTTGGAAGTGTGAATAATAATATTAAATTATCGTGGTCATTGAGTTAATCATATTTTACAAATTAGATATATAAATAATTATTAAATTCGGGCTCATCTATAGGTTCAAGTTTGAATGATCTATGTGGGATTTCTATACAATCATTTAGTTTGGTTATTTACCAATTTTTGGAGTGTGAATAATAATATTAAATTATGGTAGTTATTGAGTTAACCCTATTTTACAAATTGATTATATAGTTTGAAAGCCTCTTAATGATTTGTATATTTTTTATAAATTATATTAAACACAAAATGTTAATAATTTAATGTTTTTTTAAATTATATTTACAACTGTGTTAGATTTTATATCCCTCTTTATTTTTAATTTATTTTTGCAATCTTTTTAATTTCTTTGTTTTGGACACTTCTTTATATTTTCTTTAAATAAAATTGTATTTTGATATTATGATTATTTAGTGCATTTGTTTTTATTTAAATTTATTTTTAGTGTTGTAATTTAATCTAACTTTTTAATGTTTCCTTAAGATATATATAATAGTAGTAGTAATTTATTTTTAAGGTCAGAACCAAGCTAGACACCAATTTGGTGTATGATACCTCCTTATCTTGAAATCTTAGAGTCTCTGCTCACAACCTTTACATTGGGTCTTCCACCACCTTATAGCTTTTACATGGTCTCTTCCAACAACTTATAAACTATAATTATTTTCTTCATTACAATATGTGTCTAACAAAGACAAAAAAATTAATACATTAAAAGATAGTATTTACATAAGTAGTACTTTAAATAACTACACCATGAAATGCCCAAGTAGTAAACAGGTAACTCTACATTTTAGATTAACCCAATCCACCATTAATATCTTGTCACCAAACACTCCAATTATTTTCAAAGAAGACATATAGCAAGGAGTTCATCCTACTATAATGTTCAGCTTGAAATATCGTTTTCAATTCATGAATATAATAGCACTCTCATCACCAAGTGGAGTTTCTAAAACAAGAACCTCTTATCGTATGGGTAACCTACTAAATATTTAATTCTAAGGCCTGAAAGAGCACATTTTTTTAGATAACCATAGCCCCCAAATCAACAAAATGAAGATCTATGTGAACTTTCATATCTTTGTCTATTATCTAGAAATGAAAAATGAAGGACCTTTCTTCCCATATATTATTCCAAGTAGTAATTTGAAATATCTCTTTCCATACTTCTTGAGTCAAAGGACAATTGACAAATACATGGTCCACAATTTCCTTGCTAATTTTGCATATAATACATATTCTAGGACCCTCCATTTTATATTATAGCAATTATCTCATGTATGTTTTCCAATCAATTACTCTCCACTCAATTATTCCACTTTCTTCATCTTATATGTCCCAATTTTGTAGTATATTCACCATTCTCCTAATTTTTTTGTGACATAATCATTTTATCCTCCTTAGAAATATTTAATACACTAGAAGTTAAGCTTTTAACATAAAAAATTCCCGTTCATCATCTTTTAGCACAAATAGAACAATCAATTCAAACCATTTTCCATCAACCTCATGGGTTTCACTTAGTTAGCTATGAAATAGCACATGCTTTCATGGGATGTTAAAGAATATCTCTATTTTAATTAAATATTAAGGAGTACTTATGAAAATCCTTTGTTGAACCCCTTCCTAATATATATTTGCAATTTTAAAATACCCCTCTTTTCACTAGCTATCCTCTATATCCATTTTTCCCGTCACATTTTTGGAACCCCATTTTTATTTATACTACTGATATGGGAACATGACATAACCCTTATAGTCCTTGAAATATTATAGGGTGAAATTTGACATCTTGGCGAGGGCATCTATTTTGACATGTGAAAAAAACCCTTGAACTTATCTTGGAATCACACATAGTTTCTACAATAGACGTCACACGACCTTGACACACATATCATACCTATTCAAATGTAATTCTAAATTCACACACAACCATTCACACCGCATTCACAAATAGATCATACATATACAAGAACCAACAAGAACTAGCTCGGTTGCATCCACTATTGGACCCACACCACCCTGACATCCAAAGTTACACCCATTAATATCTTGTTCAACTCTTCAATACCTAATTCCAACCCACCACCAATATTTTTATATGTTTTTAATATATTAAAAAACCCCTAGGCCACTATATACTATCAAATATATCACTTCCATTTTTTTGAATTTGAAACCTCTTGATATGAACAGTGATAAGATTCAAAGGAGTTCTAGGAGCATGATGACGATTTTATCCATTGTTTAAATCTTCAAAGATATCTTGATTTTTAAAAGCAAAAGGGACTAGGGGAGGATTTACATAAGAAATACCTTTTTTCTCAGTATTTTTATCCTCATGAAGATTCCTCCAATGATTTTTTGAACCTAGAATACTCGGGAATTATTTGAAGTCAAATTTCTTCTCGTATTGCTTTTCCCAAAACCTAGTTTTTCATCAATGGAGTCACCAGGGTGAAACTTCAGCCAATTGTTTGATCCATATTCATTGATTTGGAATTAGAGATTTAAAATTGTTGTGCCGGTAAAATCTAATTCTAATTCTCCGTCCAAGGAAACGATGTTATTTTTCATGTTGTCTCCTAAGATGTCCTAAAATGAATTCAGTACATGAGAGGGCCTGATCACGCTCAAGTTTTAAATATTAGATCTAAACATGTATTGAATGAGATGTGATTTTGTTTTCATCTTCTTGATTTTATTTGGATTTAAACAATTATGAACTATTTTGGATGCATGAATTTATTTTAGAGGAATCTTATGAAGTGTATACAACATGGTAGATCTATATGAATGTAGATTTTACTAGATGGAACAAATAGGAGATATAAGAGGTGATTACAAGAAAAATCTCTTCACAATATAGAAATCCAATAGACGACCGCAACTCGAAGAAATAATACAACCTTTCCACCAATGAAGGCATCAGATGAAGAACTACAAGACCTCTTCAAATCAATCAATAAATAAAACCATTGACGATGGACCATCAAAATGAAGAAACTAAAAAAATTGAATAATGTTAAGGAGGATGCCTAGAGAAATTACAAAGTCGGGGCCAAACAAGTGTAAGGACCCCAAGTAGTCCGACTTATAGACCGACACATTAATATATTGTACAGACTTGTTACTAGTCTACTTAACCATTTCTAGATAGTTTTCAACCAACAACAACAACAACAAGACTATGAAACTACCCTTTGAATGGCTCACTAGTACCAAATATTTATAGAAAGACACAAAAAGCAATGGCTTCAAAATTGAACTTGGTTCTTAATAAGTTCCATTATTATTATGGATAGCTTTCCAGCAGTATACAAAAGACTCAAGCTGCTATCATTGACCTTAACATGAAGAATGCTACTACTCACCGTGAAAATGCAAGAGCATTGGACAAACAAATCAACATGGAGTAGCACCACATCAATGAACTACAACAACACAAACTCCAATGGCTACATGAGGCCAAGTTGGGAAGCTAGTAGGTTGGTTAACAACAAGTATTATCTCCTAGCCATCATATTATTCCTACATCAAACCGTTGGACCTTACTTGCAATGACTAAGAAATATATCCCTGGACGAGAAGCTCATCTGATTATCATAGATAAGTGGAGCTAGTGTAAACATTCATACTATACTAGCCGAATGGGAATAATTTTAGCAACAAATAATCTCCTATGCCCCTGCCATTTTCGAAGCTTAAACCACTGGTACCCCACCTACAACATCTACGGATCATAGTGCTATTGTTTAATGTAATTTTTTTGATTTTGCGATTTTTTATATCTATATTCTCTTTAGGATTATGAAGAGTTTTGGGGTGGGGGAGATGTTGGAGGATCCTATTCGATGGGCCTACTAGGTCCTCTAGAACAGCCACCTACTTAGTATGCTAGTATAGTTGAGCTGGTTAGGAAATTGTTAGGTTGTTGTAGAGTTATAATCGTCCAATTGAATGTATATATCATATATATATATATATATATATATATATATATATACATATATAGGTTGTTGATATGTGTAAAGTAAGACATGCTTCCATTAAGGGCTTGCAGGAATAGCCCCATTACTACACTTTTTCGCCCTTTGTTTAGTTTTATTCCTTTTCAGCCACCTTGCAATGGGCTTCTCTATGCGGTTTTGTCCTGTGGTTTATTCCTTATTCATGGACTACTAAGAATTAGTGGATCTAGTTGACTACTCACCTGATCCATATGAAGGTCAACAAATCTTCATCATAGAGTTGCATGGGAAGATGGTGGAACATTTCAAAGAACCGATCAACAACAAGAATGAGGTTGGTGCTCGAGTGACATCTGGAGGGATCTACCCTAACTCGGAAATGGATAGCAAATTTCAATTGTTTCAAACTTTTGTTGGCAACGAGGCTAGAACTATTTCAGAGACTGATATGGTTCTAGTTTCTGATCATGGTTTAGCTAAGGGGTTGGGGTGACCAAAACCCTTCTCCATTTTTAATTAACTTGTCCAAACTTGTATGTGTTTCCCTCTGTAAATGGAACCCTCTCCTATTCATCCTTTTCAAGATACAGGGTTTTCTCAATGTTTATAAGTTTTGGGGGGTGTTGTTATGTCTATTGATTGTGAGATATTGGAAGAGGGTTAGCCACCATTAGGTCAAGAAGGGATTTTAAACATGCAGGAGGGTTCGATCTGAGTTGATAACTCTCAATTACCTTGCTTGGAGGGTTTGATATCTTCTTTATTACGCCCAATTGATCAGTCTGGGGATCTAATTGACCTTTCCTCTAAAAAGAGTGGGATTGAAGGAAGGGATCAGGACGTCGCATATAAGAGTAGCCATGGGGCTAGAAGTGGGGTGAGTAAAATTTACATAAGAAGATAAATGTGCAAAATTATTATGGGATCCTCTAAGAAGGGTGCTAGCACCAGATTTGTGGTAAGTGTTTTAGAGAGGTGAAGGAGTCTAGACCTATGGAGAAATGAACAAAGTCCAAATTCCTTGACCCATATGACCATTAAAGATGCCAACAAGCTTTTCAAAGCTTCATTCCTAAGTCTAAGATGAAATAATGTTGAATAAGGCTAAGGTCTACATATCAAATCCACACACCTGCCACATCCGCCTAACGATTTAGTCCCGAGCCCACCGCGCGAACGAAGATATAGGAAATATAACATAATGAGCGTGTGGTAATTGGCGGGAAAGTGATGAAATCAATCGATGGCGGAGATCGGTGTATAGAAAGATCTATGGTGCACAGTCCCCGCGTTGATCCAACAAGCGCAAAGCATGTTATGTTTTAAATCGCCGTAGTCGAGTTATGTATTGCGCAACTATCAACGGCACAGATTCGCTAAGGGCAAATCAAAGGCCCGAGATCACTGCACTGATTTTTCTCGTCAGTGATTTAACAGCATCTCAAATCGGCGCGGTCGATGAAATTAAAACCATCAAACCGCCGAGTTTTGGGCGGGAAAAGTTCAACGATGGATATGGATTTACCATCGCCACACTTGGAAGGACAATATGGCATCCAATGTTATAAAATCCAAAGTGGTTCAGAGACTTGGATTCCACCTGTATCAGATACATCGGAAAGCGAAGAAACCTGATCCCGTAGAGCCGACCAACCAACCAAAAGTCTAGGAGGATTGTCCAGGCGTCGGACCACCAGGTTGGTTTTGTCTTTTCCTGTTTTCCGTGAAATTGTTTGAATGGCGGAAGTAGGAGATCCCCCTGGTGCTGAATCCCCATTCACCGGTCCCCGGTGGGAGGACAAAGATGGTGACATATACGACACCATACTGGAAAACATCTCCATGGATATGGCCAAAGAAAGGTTGGAGGTTATAAGGGGCATGCGGATAGATGTCCACAAAGTTTATCAATCCGTCTTTCATCTGTTCACCACTACCCAGAAAGTAATCCTAAATGCCTCTAGCACTAAAGCCCTCTGCTCAATAAAATCCCCGACTGTTAGAAACGCCTTAGCCATCCTTGATGAATTTGGTCATAAAGCTATAGAATATCGAATGGAAGACCTGGTTCACTACTTTCATCTATCCCTTGAAAAACTCAAACAGAGTTTTTACCATGATGCTCTAGTACTGAATGCTTTCTTCCCAGGTTCAACCTTCCCCAACGAGGCCAGTCTGTTCAGAGAAGAGTTCAAATGGGTAATCTCCATGATAGCCCAGTTTTTAGGGTTGGATAGTGACCAAGAGGTTCCAGAAACATTAGTTAGTTTGATGTTCGTCTTGAGTTCCTGCCCTGTAGAGCAGACGAACCCTTCTTCTATTGTCCAGACAGCATGCTTGAGGTTCGATGATGCCCTAGCTGAGAGTATCCATTCTCAGTTGATTGATTTCCGTAAGACAAGGTCATTCAGATTTCAGTCTTATTTGTTGAAGATGTTCCTAGTGGCAGTTGAAGACAACCTGCAGATACCTGGACTGAAAATTACCAAAGAAGTGTATTCAGATTACATTCCCTTCATGAATGACTTGATGGCACAGGTGTATCATGCCTTTTTTCAAAAAGGTTTTCCTAGAGTGCTTATGGAGATGAAGGACTTGCTACAACCCCCTATGGAAAAAGGGATTGGAGACTGGTTTTTGCTAAAACATGGAACCATAATTAGAGTCTATGGTTTTTCACATCCACCATATGTACTCCCTGCATTTCTAACACCTAGGGTGTTCCATCTAGAGTTTATAAGGCAGAAGCTAACAGTTGAATGGGAACATTTCATAGATATCAAGAAGTCATCTGACATAACTTTCCCTTGGACCGTGGGTTCCTTTGTGATCAAGCACAAGACGACCCTCTCAATACTAGAAAGAGTTACGAAATACCTAGGACTACCATCCCAAGCTGCATTGAACTATGATCCACATCACATAATCTTGGAAAGAAGGATACCAGCTGGTAGAAAAGGATATGATCTTGTCTAGATGCTCGGAATGCCTGAGAAGGCCAATTGGTTGGAATATGTGGATCAAGGATCGGTGGAGGTTGATGATCTGAATGTCTCTCAAGCTCTAAAATTCCTTCTTCAGGAAAAGGCCACTTCTTCGGGGGCTGTTAGCCCTATGGATGTAGATAGTGATCTCGAGAGAGCTGCTAAAAGGTAGAAGCTGGAGGGAGAAGGTCAGCAAGTAGTGAAGATACAAGAAGATAAAGCTAAGAAAAAGCAGGTGAAGTTTCTCATGCCTCATTATTAAGTAAAGGAGCACGTGTTTGGAAAACCGCCCAAAGAGCCTACAGGAGCAGTTATCACCAGGAACCAGCTGTTGGAAGGTTATGATGAAAATGCTGACAACATAGCAGTATAAGCCAAATTATATTCTAAAGTAAGGAAAATGGGAAAGAAAGATGTGGCCTTCATTACTAGCCAAAATCTGTCCCAGAACACATTGAACCTAGCCATGGCTACAAAGAGCAAAGCTACAGAGGTGAAACTAAATATGGAAGACATCCCTATCCCTGGTATCATTAATTTAGACAAAGAGATAGGGTAAGTCATCTACAATAGGTTGCTGAAGGTTTTAATAGAGCTGTCTAAAGTGCAGAACTTTAAGTCCAAGATCCAGAAGCAGTTGGGGCTCGAGAAAGCAGAAAACAAGTCCTTGAGGATGTAGGAAAAGAAGCACCAGATGCAACTGCTGGAAAATGAGACTAAGGAGGACAGAAAGAAAAACGTCCAAGAATTGCTAAATGGGAAGGACCAAGAGATCCTAACATTAAAAAAGCAATTGAAAATCTCCGCCACTTAGTTGGCAAGTAGTTCCGAAATAGCGGACCTAGAAGAGGAGAAAGAGAAATTGAAAAGAGAGTTGTTACATTGTAAGGCAAAGTTGCAGGAGCTTGAGGAAAGGGAAAAGAAAATGAAGTTTGATATAGCTTTTATAGAGACTAGTGCAGACTCATGGAAGGTCGTGTTTGAGGAGCTAGAGAGGAGGATGAAGACAAGGGAAGGAGCAGTGGGACAAGAGGCCTCCACCTATGTTGCAGCTAGGGACTTTTCCTTGGTAAGTCAGATAGTTGAGGCCAGCCTGGAAGATGTTGGACTGGTCAGATTAGAGAAACACATTGCCAATTTGAGAGTTTTGAAGGATGCTGTAGAAAAACAAAGGGAGGCTTGGGGAACCAAGTACCAGGATGCACAGTCTGAACTTGATAACTTGAAGGAACAGGTAATAGGGAAGAGGGTACTACAGGAGGCTAGAAGAATCATATGGGATGACATCATAAAACAGGCTGATGATCTAAGGCCATAACTAAATTTTATATTGGATAAAGGAGTGGTAGTAAAATTGGCTCAACAGGTTGTGACAGCGGCGAAAGAAAGGTTGAACAAAAAGCCTCTGGAACATGCCCAAAGCGCGGTTGAATTTCTAGGTAGCCTATCAGATGAGCAAACTACAGCTATAGATGTCCAAGACAGAGTTTCAATAATCTTAATAGCTAAGAAGGTGGCTAATAAACACCAGCAAGTCCAGGTTGTTCAGTCTAGAATTGATATCATATCAACCCAGGCGCAACTATTTAGAGAAGTCTTTTATCCTTTCTTCGTAAATGGGCTGCCTCCCTTTTGGGATGAAGATGGAACCATGCTCACAAAAGCCGAATACAAATCTATGTTGTGGGACTGCAGAGTGAGTGAATATGGTATCCTCGGGAGTGATGCTCCTTTGACATGTGGCACATTAGTTAATGCACTGAAGGGTGATTTTGAACTGGCAGTAGCTTTCAGAGAGGCTAGAACTCTTCACGAGGGTTATTCATATACTGAGCACACTGAGCTGAGAATATTGCTCAAAGAGCTCGCTTCTCAGGATTTACCTTCACCCGAACACTGGAAGTTGGTCGAGAAATATGGAAAAGCGAAGTTAAAACTGGTAGCGTGAAATGGTGTGGGGGAAACAGAAAAACATCTAGCGTATATGTATCCACGAATTGAAGAGCTCATGAAAGCAAGGCAGTTGGCAGCAGCTACATTTTTGTATTTTTGTGCTTTTGTTTAATAGTTGGACTATGTAGAGAAGAGGTTATGTAATTATAATTGGCAATTAAAATATGTCGCGTAGATATTTGTTTAAGGATAGCAACAGCAAACGATGTTTGTTTCGGCTATTAGATAGGTGTCAATTGGTTGTAACTAATTTCTGTTGAGAAGGAGCCGAGTCTAGAGCTAAAGGCCACCTATATATACAGTTGTAATCAGAGACACAAGGGTTGAAAAATCTTATGAGAAAGTATTTGTATTTTGATGTTCAGTTTGTAATACATTTTCTTGGAGCTGTTTAATAGAATTTGCAGAGCTTGATGCCTGCGTGTTTTGACAAGGATTCCTGTGTAATCAGTCTGGTAGTCTGTACCTTTCTTTTTCCCATGTGCAAATGTGTTTCTATCTTTTGTTATTCCATTTTGTGATATTTCCTTCATACTTGGATCAGGGTAACAGTTAAGTAGAATTCCTAGGGATTATGCTTTGCTTAGCTTATTCCAAGTGTGTCACCAAATATATTCTGCTAAAGTTGATGTAGGATTCATCCATGTTAGATGCCTTACATTGATGGACTGTTTCTTCTCTCTTCTGTTCCACAAATTAAAGCTCTTCGACTACTAGCTTCCTTCTACCTTGCCCTTGTGAATGCGTTCGCTAAATCTTTGTGAATAAAGTTTGCAGAACCAGTTAAATGTGACTCCATCGCCACAAATGAAATCCATGCGTTTTCAACCAAATAGCTCTTAAATCGTTTCTTTGGTCCATAAACAGAAATCTGATCTTCTGTGCATTGTCGTAATTGAATATCTTTAGTGTTGAATGTCGGTGTATGTTTTCGCTAATTGACACCTTTGAATATTTCCAGTATTCTATGAGTTTATAGAGAGAGCCCTATCTATTTACGTTTGATCAGAAGCATAAACCAAAGATCGGTTAGTGGTTAACCGAGATTACCCTCTTTCAGCCTTTGGGGTCAGTTATGGTGTTAACAAATTGGCGCCGCTGCCATATATTAATGTCATGTTATTATAAAAAACAAGTTTAAAAAAAGTGGGATCTCCTAGAGATATAAATGTTATATGGCATGGTTCAACAATGGAAGAAAATATTAAGGATTGGAGTAGCAATAGGGAAATAATGAAAACATTACCCAATCATAACTTGCTTTATCATAATTGCTTCAGGAGCACTATTTGTTAAGAAATTAGCTATCCTCTAAAAGAAGTTTGTAGTAAAAATTGAATGTATTAATTCATAAGTTGTCCATATCTAGAAACTTCAAACAAACAAAACCAATAAAGCTCATAAGGCAAGTAAAAATAAAGTTGATTAATAAAATAAGATGATAAATGTTTTTATGGAGCTTCTCAAGACTCTTCACATGTGAGTGGAAGGCTAGGTCTTACTCTCATTTCTGTCTGTTGAGAGCATTTTTTGATAGAAGATCAAACAATGCAACATAATTATTAAATCTCAAACTAATTCTCATTTCTTTATATTCAAAGCATCTTTTGGTAGAAGATCAAAAAATGCAACATAATTATTGAATATGAAGTTAATTGTAATGTTGGTGGTAGAATATGGAGTTTCAGAATGCAACATAATTATCGAATCTCAAGTTAATTGTAATGTTGGTGGTAGAATATGGAGTTTCAGTCTTACATGTTGGTGGTAGAATATTTTGGTTGTAGAATACAGGAGTTTCAATCTTCATACCAGACATGGAGACTTACGGCATTACTCTCCTCCATTACTTACCAGACATGGAGACTTACGCCATTACTCTCCTCCATTACTTACCAGACATGGAGACTTACGCCATTACTCTCCTCCATTACTTTGTAGAGAAACTTTAAAAAAAAAAATTGATTTCAAAGAAAAATGCAAAATTAAACATACATCACCGAAACAAAGCCTATCCTGTCGGCATGAAATTTCAAAACCCATGCATTATTAATGCCATGTGTTTACATCCTCTATTCTAAGAAGAGATTTAGTTTTGAAGAGAATATGCGTAAATCAATATTAGCATTTTCGGAGTTTGCTTTTTTAATTGGAATTAATAATTCACGAGCTAGACATTCAAACAAGTCAGGTATCAAAATTGCCACTGGAACATGCCCGGAACACATTTGAATTTCTAGGTGGCCTATCAGATGAGAAAACTGCAGCTATAGACGTCAGAGTGAGTGAGTGAAGATGGAACCATGCTCACGAAATCCGAATACAGATCTAAGTTGTGGGACCGCATAGTGAGTGAAGATGGTATCCTTGGCAGTTATGCTCCTTTGACAGGTGGCGCATTAGTTGATGCATTCAAGGGTGATTTTGAACTGGTAGTAGCTTTCAGAGAGGCTAGAACTCTTCATGAGGGTTATTCATATACTGAGCATACTGATCTGAGAATATTGCTCAAAGAGCTTGCTTCTCAGGATTTACCTTCACCCGAACACTGGAAGCTATTTGAGAAATATGGAAAAGCGAAGTTAAAACTAGTAGTGTGAAATGGTGCGGGGGAAACAGAAAAGCATCTAGCGTATATGTATCCAGGAATTGAAGAGCTTATGAATGCAAGCCGGCTGGTAGTAGCTACATTTTTGTATTTTTGTACTTTTGTTTAAAATAATTGGACTATGTAGAGAAGAGGTTATGTAATTATAAATGGCATTTAAAATCTTTCCCGTAGATATTTGTTTAAGGATATCAATAGCAAACGATGTCTATTTTGGCTGTTAGATAGGTGTCAATTGGTTGTAACTAATTTCTGTTGAGAAGGAGCCGAGTCTAGAGCTCAAGGCCACCTATATATACAGTTGTAATCAGAGACACAAGGGTTGAAAAATCTTATGAGAAAGTAATTGTATTTTGATGATCAGTTTGTAATACATTTTCTTGGAGCTGTTTAATAGAATTTGCAAAGCTTGATGCCAGTGTTTTTTGACAAGGATTCCTGTGTAATCGATCTGGTAGTCTGTACCTTTCTTTTTCCCATGTGCAAATGTGTTTCTATCTTTTTTTATTCCATTTTGTGATATTTCCTTCATACTTCGATCAGGGTAACAGTTAAGTAGAATTCATAGAGACTATGCTCTACTTAGCTTATTCCAAGTGTTTCACCAAATATATTATGCTAAAGTTGATTTAGGATTCATCCTTGTTAGATGCCTTACATTGATGGACTGTTTCTTCTCTCTTCTGTTCCACAAATTAAATCGCTTCGACTACTAGCTGCTTGCTACCTTTCACTTGTGAATGCGTTCACTAAATATTTGTTAATAATGTTTTGCAAAACCAATTAAATGTGACTCCATCGCCCCAAATGAAATCCATGCGTTTTCAACCAAATAGCTCTTAAATCGTTTCTTTGTTCCATAAACAAAAATCTGATCTTCTGTGCATTGTCGTAATTGAATGTCTTTAGTGTTGAATGCTGGTGTATGTTTTCGCTGATTGAAACCTTTGAAGATTTCCAGTATTCTAAGAGTTTATAGAAAGAGCCCTCTTTGTTTATGTTTGATCAGAAGCATAAACCAAAGATTGGTTAGTGGTTACCCGAGATTACCCTCTTTCAGCCTTGGGGGTCAGTTTTGGTGTTAACAAAGGGTCTGTGGGGTAGATGTATCCATCCCTTAATTGGTCAACATGGTATAAAAAATGGTAACATCAAGAAAGAGAGAGGGATATATTTTAGCCTTACCACCTTGGAGGAATGGGGGGAGAATTAGTTGTTTAATGTTAAATTAATTTCCATAGGTAAGTGTTTTGGATAGGTGTTGGTTTGTTTTTAAATTTGAGAAAGCGGAGGATGAAAATCATATTTTGCAACAACATTAGAGCATTGATTCCCTCCCCCAAATTTTTACATATATCTTCTCTAACTCTATTAGATGGTCTCGTTGTCTCTTCTTCCTTAATCTCAAACGAAATTTGTAATATCCCAAATTTTGGACTGACTATTTTATGATGTTATATTGGCCCACGGCCCTAGCACATATGAGTTATTCTGGTTATTGGGCATAAGCCCTAGTGCATATGATTTATTCTTTTGTAGATTGACATATTGGGCATGGACCCTGACTGAATTTCATTATTTGATTATATACTTGGCAAGGAAGCCCTAATGTTTTGATTCATGTTTTTACCATATGACGTGGGTACAAAACCCTAATATACTGAGATGATCTTTTTATTACATACTGTGCAGTGATGTGAATGACATGATTGACTTATATGGTGTGTTGAGCGTGGACTCAGGAACACACTAATTACCTACGTACTGGGAAAAAGCCCCGACGTACCTAGAGGAAATATTATGTACTGGGAGTAAGCCCCTATGTACATTGAGTGTTGAGCATAAACCCTAGAGCACTCCAAGCTTGATAAACGAATACCGGATCCGAGGCAACTTAAATATTCTAGATGTGCCTCACAACCACATTCTAGCACTAATGTTGAGCAGAGGCTCTGGAATTGCACTAACGTAATTCCCATGTGAGAGTGTTGAGTTAAAAGGATCTGAAGAGCACTCGGGGTTACTGGATCTCAAAGTGTTGAGTCGGAAGGAATCTGAATAACACTTTTACTTTTATCACATTTATTTAATTGATTAAATGATTCATCTTTTTATCTATCATCACCTACTGCGGGAACTACCATGTTAAACGAGGGAATCTGACATGCAAGAGAGAGACTGGAGGCACCTAACCAAGCTGACTGAGACCATCCAAATAATTGGACCTTGTCCTTAAAAGTTAAAAGAAGTGTCATATGATGACACAGAACTAAATAAAAGATAATTACCAGTAGTCTTTTACGACTAACATGTATAAAGGCCTCAAGGATAATATTATTATTAAGGGATTTAATAATAATGGTGCCATTATTTAATTATGGAATATAATTAATATATATGATTTATGCATTATTTTTATATTATAAAGTGGTGTATTAATAGTTAAGTGAAATGTAATTATTGTTAGTATATTTATTCTTAGTATAATTATTGGTATTAAATTATTATAATTATTATTAAGAGCATACATCAAAATCACTTATAATTAAATAGTTGGAAAAGTTCCTAGTTGAGAGGACTAGATATTTAATTAAATAATAGCTTTTAATTATTAATTATTGAATGTAAAGAAACTAATTACTTCAACATTCCTAATTCAAGACTTCCCTACTTAAAGAGGACAGATCCCAAGTTTTGGGGATCATCTATCATTCTTGGTCATTATCATCTATCATTCTTGGTAATCCAAGAAGAGTATTTTGCTCCAAGAAACTGAAGCAGCCTCACTTAATAATTCTCAGATCTGAACCAGCAGTACACCTAGCACCTCTATCTCTCATTACAAATTGGAATCCAACTCGAGGGGATCCATACGGAACCAGGAACAGTTGTAGGATCATTGTTGGGAGGAAAGTGGTATTCCCAAGGTTATCTAGTTAAGAATATCATCCTAACAGGTCAGCTAAATACAATAGATCTACATTGACTACTGTTTGAGTGTGCAGGATTCTATAGGAAGGGATCAAGTGCCAAAGTAGCCAGGCTCCTACAGGAAAGAACCAGGTGCCAAAGAAACTAGGTATGTGGTATTAAATTATTCCCATCTTTCCAGTTATAATAGAGGGTGTGTGCAAGAAGATGAGGGTCACTTTAGATGCAATCCTACTTTTTCAAAACTCGTTCTTGATACATAAAAAGATAACACGTTTCTGATACTTAGCACTTGCCATGGTAAAACTCGAGCCTGACATGTCACTGGACATGTAGGATAGGTAACCATAATTCCTACGCGTTATAGAACTACAAAACGCGTACACATTATGTAGTTACAAAACGCGTATGCGTTATTGAAATCTAAAATCAATTTAAAAATACAGTCCCGACCACCCTCGGCGCTCTTCACGCATCAGAAACGCGAAATAGAGGTTGGATGAGGACGATTTGTGTGCCCAAGAGTATCGGTGGAGCTCGATTTAGCTGGAGGGGAGGCAAATTCACCAGTGGATTGTCATCTAATCAGGTAATTCATTCACCCATACCATGTTTTTGTCATTTCTTAACCTAAATTACTATGTTTTTATTCTTTATAACAACCTAGTTTTGTAATATTTATAAAATTGGGAATAACCCAATCTGTAATTAAATTCACATCTCCCTCAACCAATGTGAGTGAATAATTAAAATGAATCCCATTTCAAAAACTCAAAAATTCCTAATCCAAACAAAAATTGAAAAAAATAGAACTCCTCCCTTTCTACAATGTATCCATCCACATGAAACCCAAATTTCCAACCCTCAAAGGCCATTTCCCATGATACTAATTAAATAATTTTCCTTGGTAATGGCCATAACAAGATGAAATGCATGCACAAGCATGAATAGAAAAAATGCAAAAAAAATTAGTAACATGGTTTCTCAAAATTTCATCACAATCATTTGTCCATGAACATAATCAAAATTTCATCAGAAGTGTATGTAGCTATACATTGCCTCTTAGTTAAGCACCCTTGACTAAATGCCAAAACACATTAACAAAGTGTCTCTTGGGCCTGCCCTATCCACACCCTCGATCAATCTACTCAACGCTCAGGGACCGTCGATTCAACTGAGAGATTTCATATAGAAAATCACTATGTTTTTTATTTAATTTTCTAAACTTGCCATACAATGTAGAGATTGATTTTGTAGAGAGAAATTGTCTCTATTTTGAGAAGTTGACATTGTTGTTATTGTCATTCTAGTCACAATCTCTAATTGATTATTCAACATCTTAATCATTGATAGTCATCTCAAGTACATATGTAATCATATTGGCAAGACAAACTCATACATATCCATTTCATTCCATGCCACTTTGTCCTCCCCTCCAACCACAAGGCGTAATATGTTGAAATCAATAAATTTAAGGTTAGCTTATGAAGTTGATGGAAATATTGTTTTCTGCAAGGGACATAAAGGCCAAAACATGTCAAAATAACACTCCTAAATTCTAATAAGTTTAAAGCCAAGTTTGCATGGAAAAGTCACCAATGAGGGTTAAGAAGTGCCTTAACTTCTAGAAAGAAGTTGAACGAAACTTACTTTTTAATTGTTAAATGCTTAATTTTAAGTTTTAAATGTATGTAAGTGAATGCCATTAAATTGCTTACTTGAGTTTGATTTAATACATTTTCAATTTTGAAGAGACGTCATTATATACCATGTATATGTTTCTAATGATTTTCATATTGATGTTTTTATTGCAGTTGTGGCTATGGACACCAATGCCGAGATACTGATTGAACTTTCCCACTTGAGGGGCATTAGTGCAACTTTTAGTGGTGGTGACAGGATTCGTCGCTCGCTTGCATCAACCTTGGATGCAATTGTTGACACTATTTCACAGTCTAGCAATGTACTATATGATATTACATCATATAGAGAAAGAAAAAGACAACAATATGCTGATGGGATAGACTACAATGCAATAAAAAAGTTGAAAATATCCAAAGAGCTCATATTTCCATTGTTTAGGGACCCTGGGACGGGGGAAATCCCAAATGCAAACAGGCCGCATATCTCCATTGAGTGGTGCACGTTTCAACCATTTGTTGATAACTGGATGGACAAATGGTACATGATTTTTGATATGCCACCACACAACAATAGGAAAATTCCTTTGTATTTCCTTCGAAATATGTACGCAAAGTTCGTGTTACATAAACACGTAAACTATTTTGACATTTTGCAGTTTCAGGGGATTGGTGGGGGGATGCCCCAAAACCGACCCAATGCGAGGTTTTGAGACCAGGATCGCCCTATCCCTGCACCTCGCAGGCAGTTTCCTGGGCCAGATGTCCCACCTGCACATCGTATTATTCCACAGACACGTGATGCATTTTTGAGTTTGGCACGGGCGGTTGTTCGCCATGGCACTATGGTTCAGCATATGGGTGAGGAAGGGACATCTGTCCCTAGTGTGGTACATACACCAGCTTGTCACCATGCAAAACCATCCACTAGTGTAGGACCATCGACACATCCCCATCCTAGTACTAATCCTAACGAGTGCACATCATGTGGTCATCCCTACTATGGTCTTGCCTCAAATGTTGCCTTCAGTGGGTTTTTGAGAGAGGTATGTCGATGGTTAATTGTAATAAATTCTTCATTTATTTTCGTCTTTGTACACAAATATATAGTTTGAGATAATATATTAATTTTGTGAACTTGAAGTTGATGCTTTATGCTGGCAGTGATGCCCCAGAGCCAGATGTTCCAGACTCTATAGGGGGGATGATGCTACCCATTTGGCAGGCCCATCTTATATAGCACCTATTGCCGTATCTCACACCGAGGTAAACATTTTAAAATTTCTGTTTTTTAATACTTGTTAATTTGTTAATTTCCACATACTTTACATTTTAGTTCACTAATGCTATCTACGGTCTAATATTTACAATTATTAAACTTGTAGATGGTATATCCTTCACTGGGGCAAGGTAATGTGGAGGTAGCACCCATGGTCGTACCGTCCGATGAAACATCTGGGCTCCAGGTAAACAATTCAAAATGACATTTTTTAAATACATGTTTGTTTGTTGAATCATGCATGTCTAACTACATGAACACTTCTTGATTGTAGGCACCATACGAGACATCTAGACCATTGCCTGGATTTGTATCTCCTGCCAGGCCATTTGTGAACAAGGGTTGTGTGTATGTGAGGCGTTCTACTCCTAGAAAGATGCCAGCTGCCCATGACCATGGGCTTACTCTCACCATGGTAATGTATATCCTTTGATGATATTTGTTGTTTAATTTGAAATCCAGTGCATAAATCATTTTTGTTAATGTTTGAATTGCATGTTTACTGCATCAGGAACCCGAGTTGTCTACTGAAAACCTCGCATCGATGGTTGATGCAACAGTCAGTGCCACATCTGCAATGGCAACTGATCACACACAGGTATGTAACTATTTCAACATTATCTTTACATAGTTTATTATTGTTGTCTATTGTTTATTCATGCATTTCTAACTATTTCAACATTTTTTCATTGTAGCCACCACCAGCAGGAGCAATTCTTGCCCCCCCTGGTTCGACCATCCTAGATGTTCAACCAACGGCTCCATCTGGTACACAAGCAACGCAATCTCCTTCGTCAGTTGAGGTAAGATGTCCTTCAGTGACCAAGTGTTTCATGCACTTTCCATGCACCAGTTGATAATTATTGAGTTAATTGTTGAGCTAATGTATTAGTGTACATAGTTAGTTGAATTTAACAATTGATATTTAATTTGCAGGATCCAGAGATGCACATTGATCCAAGAGGATCAACGTCGGGAAAGAACAAGAGGAAGCTTGAGTTTTGATGTGTCTTATGGGATATATGTACATTTGGATACATGTACATGTGGCTTTGATAGTTTTGGATAGTTTTGGACACATGTGCTTTTGGATACTTTTGGATATATATGTACTTTTTGATACATTCACTTTTGGAGACATGTACATTGACTTCATTGTGCATGTACTTTTGGAGAAATGTTCATTGAATTCATTGGATACATGTACTTTTGGATACTTTTGGATATATATGTACTTTTGGATACATGCACTTTTGGAGACATGCACTTTTGGATATATATGTACTTTTGGATACATGTACTTTTGGAGACATGCACATTGACATTTCACTTATAAATGAATGATACATTTCACTTTGTATTTGTTCTTCGATTTCCATGTGTTCTTGTGTCAATCTAATGTGTTGATTTGTGTGGATTATCTATTACTCATGAATGCGCTATGTCAAAAGAACAAACTATTATATTTAAAGGTTTCAATGAACTCACTACATGCATGCACTAATTGGTATCTAATTAAAATTTGTGATTTTTGATGATCATTACAAGTTATGTCAAAGTTCTTGCTAGTGTAATTTAATCAAACTAAGTGCAATATAATGTTTTTCAAGGTTTCAATGAACTCACTCATGCACACTAATTGGATAGGTGTAATTAAAATTTGTGAGTTTGGATGATTAAATTACAAGTTAAGTCAATGTTCAAGTGTAATTTAATAAAACTAAGTGCAATACATGCTACACATTTCATCAACGCCCAATATTTGATTGTACAATTAGATTCAACACTGCATATGAGTAACTACATACAAGTGCTCAAAGCAACATTGGTGAAAGGAACAAACATTACCTCGGGATTCGAGAAATAAAGTGCCTTCTAATGTTGGTTGGGAAAGATATGCTTGGTTATCCTTATGGCTTGGAGGTCATCTTCATGTAGATAAGTACTCTTGTTGTCATGTGTCATTAAGGATTTTTCATGTGGTAAAACCCTTCAGGGTTAGGGTTTGTTCATGGTTTCATTGTACTTGATTTCTAAACATATAATTATTCTAAGAAAGGTTGCTAGGTTTTTTTCCCCATGAGGGTTTCCTGGGATAAAATGTTGTGTCTCTTGTCCCTGAACAACATTTTCATGTGACTTGCAGCTCAACATAGCCTATAAATCAGACATTGGAGCGATGAACAGTCGACTCCATTGGTCTCCTGGCATGCGATTACCTCTAGGGCGCCCTCTCCCTCATCTCCCCATGGCCCAGTGGCTGCATTGTGCATTCATTTCATAAACTAAGGTTTTGCTTACTTTCATTGCATGCAATCTCACATTGGTGGGTCAACTCTGCAAAACCCTTCTTCCAGCCAGTGTTGGAAGTGTTCCCACATCAGCATTTCCCACACACACCTGCAGGAGCCAACGACATGCAATCTTGCTGCTCCATTTGCTTTTTGCCTCCTGGACGGAAATTCACCAAGTGTCCGTGAACGACATTTTCATGCCACTTGCAACTCGACATAACTCGGAAACCGGATGTCGAACCGATGAACCATCGACTCCGTTGGTCTCTTGGTGTGCGATTACCTCTAGGGGGCCTTCTCCCTCGTCTCCGCATGGCCCAGTGGCTTCATTGTACATTCATTTCATAAACTAGGGTTTTGCTCAGTTTCATTGTATGCAATCTCGCATTGGTGGGCCAACTCTACAAAACCATCCCCTGAGCAAGTGTTGGCAGTGTTCCCACGTCGGCATTTCCCACACACACTTGTAGGAGCCGACGGCACACAATCTTGCTGCTTCGTTTGTTTTTTGGCTCCCGGACGGAAATTCACCAAGTGTCCCTGAACGACATTTTCATGTGACTTGCAACTTGACATAACTCAAAAACTGGAGGTCGGATCGAGGAACCATCAATGCCGTTGGTCTCCTGGCATGCAATTACCTCTAAGGGGCCCTCTCCCTCATCTCCCCATGGCCCACTGGCTTCATTGTGCATTCATTTCGTAAACTAGGGTTTTGCTCAGTTTCATTGCATGCAATCTCACATTGGTGGGTCAACTCTGCAAAACCCTCCCTCAAGCCAGTGTTGGCAGTGTTCCCATGTTGGAATTGCCCACACATACCCACAGGATCCAACGGCATGCAATCTTGCTGCTCCGTTTGCTTTTTGGCTCCTGGGCGGAAATTCATCAAGTGTCCCTAAACCGCATTTTCATGCAACCTGGAACTCAACATAACTCAAAAACTGGACATTGCACTGACGAACCGTCGACTCTGTTGGTCTCCTGGCGTGATATTACCTCTAGGGGGCCCTCTCCCTCGTCTCCCCATGGCCCAGTGGCTTCATTGTGCATTCATTTCATAAACTAGGCTTTTGCTCAGTTTTATTGCATGCAATCTCGCATTGGTGGGTCAACTCTGCAAAACCCTCCCCCGAGCCAGTGCCAGTAGTGTTCCCACATCGGCATTGCCCACACACACTTGCAGGAGCCAATGACATGCAATCTTGCTACTCCGTTTGCTTTTTGGCTCCCGGATAGAAATTCAACAAGTGTCCTTGAACGACATTTTCATGCGACTTGCAACTCGACATAACTTGGAAACCGGAGGTCAGATCGATGAACCGTCGACTCCGTTGGTCTCCTGGCATGTGATTACCTCTAGGGGGCCCTCTCCCTCATCTCCCCATGGTCGAGTGGCTTCATTGTGCATTCATTTCATAAACTAGGGTTTTGCTCAGTTTCATTGCATGCAATCTCGCATTGGTGGGTCAACTCTGCAAAACCCTCCCCCAAGCCAGTGTTTGCAGTGTTCCCACGTCTGCATTGCCCACACACACTTGTAGGAGCCAATGGCATGCAATCTTCCTGCTCCGTTTTCTTTTTGGCTCCCGGAAGGAAATTCACCAAGTGTCCCTGAACGACATTTTCATGCGACTTGCAACTCGACATAACTCGGAAATCGGACATCGGATCGACGAACCATTGACTCCGTTGGTCTCCTGGCATGCAATTACCTTTAGGGGGCCCTCTCCCTCATCTCCCCATGGCCCAGTGGCTTCATTGTGCATTCATTTCGTAAACTAGGGTTTTTCTCACTTTCATTACATGCAATCTCTCATTGGTGGGTCAACTCTGCAAAACCCTCCCCCGAGCTAGTGTCGACAGTGTTCCCACGTCTGCATTGCCCACACACACTTGCAGGAGCCAACGACATGCAATCTTCCTGCTCCATTTTCATTTTGGCTCCCGGACGGAAATTCACCAAGTGTCCGTGAACGACATTTTCATGCGACTTGCAACTCGACATAACTCAGAAATTGGACTTCGGATCGATGAACCGTCGACTCTATTGGTATCCTAGCATGCGATTACCTCTAGGGGGCCCTCTCCCTTGTCTCCCCATGGCCCAGTGGATTCATTGTGCATTCATTTCGTAAACTAGGGTTTTGCTCAGTTTCATTGCATGCAATCTCGTACTGGTGGGTCAATTCTGCAAAACCCTCCCCCGAGCAAGTGTTGGCAGTGTTCCCACGTCGACATTTCCCACACACACTTGCAGGAGCCAACGACATGCAATCTTCGTGCTCTGTTTTCTTTTTGGATCCCAGACGGAAATTCACCAAGTGTCCCTGAACGACATTTTCATGCGACTTGCAGCTCGACATAACTCAGAATCCGGATGTCGGACTGACAAACCATCGACTTCGTTGGTCTCCTGGCATACGATTACCTCTAGGAGTCCCTCTCACTCGTCTCCCCATGGCCCAGTTGATTCATTGTGCATTCATTTCATAAACTAGGGTTTTGCTCAGTGTGGGAGTGTGCAATTTTTGCACACGGGGGTCAACTTTGGAAAATCATCCACCACATAGGTATGGCTAGTGTTCCCAGCCTAAACCTTCCTAGACACACCTGCAGGACTCCCCAGAACTTGGTTTTGTCGCACGATTGGAGTTCTATGCCCCTAGCAGGTATCTAGCAGGTGTCCCTGAAGGCCTTCTGGCAGCAAGACGGGACGAGCCATAGAATGAAGACCGTGGCTTGGATTGATGAACCATCAACTCCGTTGGATTAAGCACGCCAGGATAGTGCCAAGGTTGCCCCTCCCCTCTGGCTTGGTGGCCCACGTGTCACCTTACAGGTCCATCTTGGAAACTAGGGCTTTGCTTAGTGTGTGAGTGTGCAATTTTTGCACACGGGGGTCAACCTTTAAAAATCATCCACCGGGCAGCTATGGCTAGTGTTCCCAGCCCGAACCTGCCTAAACACACCTGAAGGACTCCCTGGAACTTGGTTTTGTTGCACGGTTAGAGTTCTATGCTCCCGACAGGTATCCAGCAGGTGTCCCTTAAGGCCTTCTCGCAGCGAGACAGGACGAGCCATAGAATGAAGACCATGGCTCGGATCGACGAACCGTCAACTCCATTGGATTTAGCACACTGGGATAGTGCCAGGGGTGCCGCTCCCCTTTGGCTCGGTGGCCCATGTGTCACCTTGCATGTCCATCTTGGAAACTAGAGTTTTGCTCACTATGGGAGTGTGCAACTTTTGCACACGGGGGTCAACTTTAGAAAATAATCCACCGGTAGGGTATGGCCAGTGTTCCCAGCCTGAACCTTCCTAGACACACCTGTAGGACTCCCCGAAACCCATTTTTGTTGCACGGTTGGAGTTCTATGCCCCTTGCAGGTATCCAGCAGGTGTCGCTATAGGCCTTCTGGCAGCGAGACGCGACGAGCCATAGAATGAAGACCGTGGCTCGGATCGATCAATTGTCAACTTCGTTGGATTCAGCACGCCGGGATAGTGCCAGGGGTGCCCCTCACCTCCGACACGATGGCCCATGTGTCACCTTGGAAACTAGGGTTTTGCTCAGTGTGGGAGTGTGCAATTTTTGCACACGGGGGTCAACTTTGGAAAATCATCCACTGAGCGAGTATGGCTAGTGTTCCCAGCCCAAACCTACCTAGACACACCTGCAAGATTCCCCGGGAACTCGGTTTTGTTGGACGGTTAGAGTTTTATGCCCTCGACAGGTATCCAGCAGGTGTCCCTGAAGGCCTTTTGGATGTGATACGGAACGAGCCATAGAATGAAAATCGTGGCTCGGATCAATGAACCATCGAATTCGTTGGATTTAGGACGTCTGGATAGTGCTAGGGGTGCCCCTGGCCTCTGATCCGATGGCCCAGGTGCTACCTTGCAGGTCCATCTTGGAAACTAGGGTTTTGCAGGACCATGATGAAGATTTTCATGATGATGATGATGGTGATGATGATGGCTTGCTCTAAAGTGGTGCTCTCAAATAGCTAATTCATTATGAAATATTTAACAAGACATGAATTAAATTTAATATAAGTGTATTGTTTAATATAGTGAGAATGAATTGAATTAATTTTGTTGGGTGAAGCCAATAACCAACATGATGAACATAATATAATTTTAGGGTTTACTGATCATATGTAAAAAATGGCATATTCATAAACTTGACATACAAGAGAACTTTTGGCATATTTATAAACAATGTAAATGTAAATTTGGCATATCAAGAACACAAAATTGACATATTCATATGAAACATACATGTGAAAATTGAGCATATATCAATATTAAATTACAAATAGTATAAATAGTATAGTATTAAAAGTATGTAACATACCTCATCATGCTAGATCCCACCTATTATCATACAGCCAAGCCCTCCAGATCATCTCTTATATTGATGGTCTCCATTAGTCTCTCATGCTCTGTATCCGGTAAGAAGTAGCGTAACTTCGATGTATTTCGGCTAGGCATTGTTCGTACCTGGAGGTTTGTGCCAATGATTAAGTTGGTAAAGTGATACACACTTGCACCTGGTTTGTAATCCCTGTAAACATATCCACCCTTCTTTCTTGCATTGATCTCCCGTGTCAGGTATTCACATTTAACAACCATAGACCCAGTTGGGAAGTGGTTGTTTTCATCGTTAGTCATGGACATAATGAGGGTTTTCTTTCCATCTATACAGCATGCCAACCAGTAATCACCACCCCATTCAGTATCTTTTGAGGCAACCACTGCATATATGTGCCCTGCATTATATGATTGTAGGTGTATGATCAAAATATTTTTCGTGCGATATAATGCCATTAATGTGCATTTGAAGACTACGTAAACAAACAAAAAGTGTTAACTCAAAATCCGAGACATGATCAAAATCTACAAAAATAGATGATTGGTCTTCTTCCAACGGAGTTAACTCAACAATTGCATGTTGATCAAGTGGAAGTGATATGCGATCCCATCCATCAACCCAATCCAGTGATTCACACCCATCCCAGTCACCATCACAACAAGGCGGGCAAAAACAAGCGAGTTTTTTGGTCCAAATTTCAAATACTGGGTTATCAGAGCTTAGAACCGAATGAAAGCCATGAGTCCGAGTCATAGTCTTGCATTCCCATGCATGTGAACGATCTATGTCTACCACCTCCAAAAAAAATCTCTCCACATTTCTCTTTCTTGTGGATTCTACTCGCATAGTTGATTCCTCTTCGATTACTGATGTGCACCACCTGACTGTACATTGAGCATTTAGAATAGTAGATTTTGTAGATACTTTCAATTCCTCTCTTTGTAGCACTGTTTTGACACATGCTCCGGCTCCATTATGCTCTCCTTTACCATGCCCAGTCTCAAAATAGTTCCACATATGTGGCACTTTGTAGTTTTTATGCAATGAACACAACCACTGAAATATGCGTGCATTTTTGAAGTGACCAACACACCCATCAGACCAAATCTAGTGTCGATCCATCTGTATGTTCCTTCCCTTCAAGTGATCATAGAACATGATGAAGCAATGCCGTACATAGTGGAAGTCGTGACACCTATCATCACTTATGTAGAAGTGATATTCCTTCAAAATTTCTCTTTGCTCTTTAGTGCTATTTGGGCCATGCCTATATGTGATATGGACCATTAAGGAAACCTGCTCAAAGTGATAATATTGAATTTGGATCTCATTTTGAGGTTGCAAAGTGTAGTTCTCGACAAAATCAACAACTTAAAGTATAGTACCAAGGGGAAATGTATCTCTGCATATTCTAAACTTCTCATCCTGCCATCGTGCCACGTGGACATGCTAAACATATTGATGTGTCTTTTCAATAAATTCCTTGATGAAGTCACTAACTTGTACCTGGCGACACAAAACGATCTCAATGTCAGTTTTCTTGTAAGTAAGGATTGAAATGTAACTAGTACAACATAATTTTATAGATATAAATGCATACCTGAGATGTCACCAATTTTATTTTTTTGCTTTCTTTCCGTGGGACTATTTCATAGTTGATATATTTGAAACTTTTCATGTCTGTAACCATTTTCCCAAATTCACTGTCTCCATTCTTGTGCATACATTGGATCGATAATGCCATTCTAGAACAATTGGAGCATGTTCCATCCAAACAATATTTTGCATAGTATGTTTGCCCCTCGGGCCTATTACACATGATGCTATGAATGAATTCTCTTGATGAAGTTGGTGGTATTGTCATGGAGCAATCCTACACATGGTTAGTATGCAACACACGACGAATGTACAAAAATGTTTCATAGTAATATTCATATTCTACATGGTATCTACAACAACAAGTGTTATGAAGAGTATTTATTCTAACATAACATGGCTTACATTTCTCAAAAGATCTTTGCCCCAAGTTCAATTATCTTTGTTCAATCCTAAATTTCTCGTAAATTTCTGTCTGTCTTATATCAAGAAGATGCTTAGTATGTGGTTCACGATCCTTTGAACCCCTTCTCAGTTTTAGTACATCCTTTCGGTTTGAAGAAGGCCTTGTGTGATCATGCCAAAAACTGTGCACTTGTCCTTTTACTGCATCAACTAGCTTCATGTCATGACATGGAAACCGACCAACAAAGGCCCAAAAATATGTCTAATCTGTTGTGTCAAGATGTTCTCTTCTAATAGAATACTTGCGGAGGATTTTTACATTCAAATTAACTAGTTCGGATGTAGGCCTAAGAATACGAAGGACCCTGGTGTTCTTATTTGCAATTGCTTGTGACAACACATGACAAGCAACATTGCGGTCCTTTGAACGTGTGTTCTTACCAATTTTACCAAATGCATCTACTAGGATTTTAACTATATGAGAACTTGGTTCAAAATTCTTTATCATCTTTATCCCTAACTTTTGCCTAACAACATTCATGCTCCTAGATTTTAACAATGATAAAAATAATCTAATTTATCTCCATCACATTTAGAAACAAAATATTTATCAAGTATCTGTTGAGTTTGATACGCAATACTACGTTTAGATAGCGTACCTTCAATGGAATTGATGAGACTTTCATCAACTTGTATATGCTTCGAAGTTCTTCGACGTGTGCTTGATAATGGAGGTAAGGGGGTTGGAATTCTACCATGTAGTGCATCACCAAAATGCTCTGGCATTTTAGTAGTAGCTTGGTGTTTTTCATTCTCTTCCTGGTAGTTGGATGGTGGAAGTCCAACATCCTCATCGATGGTCTGTGGAAGTCCAACATCCTCTTGTGGAAGTCCAACATCCTCATCGATGCTCTGGATAACATTCTCTTCTTCAACAGTAGGTGAAATGTCCAATGCCTCTCTGACTTCATCGCTTGTATAACCACATCTGGATAGCAAATGTTTTGTTTCTTCATGAGCTTCATCTTGAGATGGTAACTTGTCACTTTGACTTGAAGTGGGAATTGAAACATCCCCTAATGAGCACCTACGTTTTGCTTCTTGATTACTTCCATGGGGTGCTTGTTCAACAACTATTGTGGAAATTGAAGGTCCCTCTTGTCGTGGATTAATAGAATGAACCATGGTATCCTCTACAATTGGATTTGGATTAGTTTCCAAAGAAAGCCTCTGATTCATCATGTATATTCTTTTCTTTTCTTTCTCTTCTTCAATGACTTCTTGAGGTCTCTTCTTCCTTGTTGATTTGTTTACTCGGTTACATGCATTCGCCATCACCACAATGATCAATTCAATATAGTTTGTTTTTGTTGCTCCTCAATTACAATCTCTTCAATAATAAGCAAATGGAAGTTAAATCATAAATTTTTTAGGCTCTTTGATTCTCTTGTACACTTGTGTATATCCACCATCACCATGAAATGGTCTTGAAGCTTGATATCTTATCTTGTGTGCTCCTCAAATATAGGCCAAATCAATCTTTCAAAGACCTTATCTTTGGTGTTATTCAATTGGAGATTCTTCAAGCTTGCTGATTATCTTCTTCAAATATGGCCATATAACCCAACACCACACTGAGCAACCATGAAATATGTCCTCAATGCTGCACCTGCATAAAAAAAATAATGATGGAGATGGTGTAGAATGTGAGAATTTCCAATGGCAGGCTCACGCTATTCGAAAAATCACGGGAGTGTTGTTTTGGCTCGGACAGAGTGAAGTTGCTCTCGGATAGGGACAGTGCACTGTTTATAGAGTTACAAAACGCACACGCGTTATATAAAGTTAAAACGCGTGCGCGATATGAAGTGTAAAAACGCATACGCGATATTGTCAAGCACAATAAATAGGCTAGGTGCACGGCTAGGGAAACGAACCAAATCAAAAGAAAACAAATATTTTATATGGTTACATACAAAAAAAATGTTTTTAGTGTGGGGACAAATGTTTTGTATGGTTTAATACCCCCTAGCTCTCTCCCAATAATCCTTAGATACCCCCTATCTCTTTCTAAATATCTGTCCCTCATTCTCCCTACATCGTTCCCTACATTTTTTTTCAAGTTTCTTTCTCTCTCTTACTCCAGCCATGTCCCTACCACCCCACTCTCCATCTCTCCACCTTCTCTTTATCTTCGTCATTATCCCTCCCTATAGCACTCTCTCCTTTCTTCTCCCTTAATCACTAACCCTCTACACCTTTATCCCTCCCCCCTGCCCTCTCTGTCTTACCTTGTTCCTGGAGCTCCTCCCCCATAAAGGCCTTTAGACCCTCTTCTAAACATTAATCCCTAAGTGCATAAGTGCACAAGATGATGATGAGGGGGAGGGTGATGACTATGAAGATGATCATGATGCAGATGAAGATGATAAAGATGATGATGTTCATGAAGATGATGGTGATGATGATGAAGATGTTGATGATGATGGTGATGGTGATGTTCGGATGATGATAATGATGAAGATGATGATGAAGATGATGGTGACATGATGGAGATGTTGATCTGATGAGGAAGATGGTGATGATGATGGTGATGATGATGAATATGTTGATGATGATGATAATGGTGATGAAGATGATGATGATGAAGAAGATGATGATGATGGAGATGTTGTGTTGATGGGGAACATAGAGACGACAATGATGATGAAGATGGTGATGGTGATGACGATGAAGATTTTGATGATGATGCTGATGGTGATGATGATGAAGATGTTGATGATGATGGTGATGGTGATGTTTAGATGATGATGTTCAAAAGATCATGATGGTGATGATGGTGATGATGATGGAGAAGATGACAATGATGGATATGTTGATGAGGAACCTACAGATGCCAATAATGATGATGATGATGGTGATGAAGATGATGAAGATGGAGATGTTGATGAGGAACCTACAAATGCCAATGATGATGGTGATGACAATGAAGATGTCGATGATGATGGTGATGGTAATGATGATGAAGATGTTGATGATGATGGTGATGGTGATGTTCGGATGATGATGATGATGAAGATGATGGTGACATGATGGAGATGTTGATCTAATGAGGAAGATGATGAAGATGATGGTGATGGTGATGAAGATGTTGATGATGATGATGATGGTGATGAAGATGATGATGATGATGAAGATGATGATGATGGATATGTTGTGTTGATGGGGAACCTAGAGATGACAATGATGATGGAGATGGTGATGGTGATGGTGATGGTGATGACAATGAATATTTTGATGATGATGCTAATGGTGATGATGATGAAGATGTTGACAATGATAGTGATGGTGATGTTTAGATGATGATCATGATGATGTTCAAAAGATGATGATGATGATGATGGAGATGTTGATTTGATGAGGAATATGATGATGATGATGATGATGATGGTGATGATGATGAAGATGTTGATGATGGCGATGATGGTCATGAAGATGATGATGATGAAGAATATGATGATGATGGAGATGTTGATGGAGAACCTAGAGATGAAAATGATGATGAAGATGTTGTTGATGATAATGATGATGGTGATGATGGTGATGATGATGAAGATGTTGATGATGATGGTGCTAGTGATGAAGATGATCATGATCATGATGATGAAGATGGTGATGATGGAGATGTTGATGAGGAAGGTGGAGATGACAATGATGATGAAGATGTTTATGGTGATGAATATGTTCATGATGATGGTGATGGTGATGAAGATGACGATGAAGATGATAAGGATGAAGAAGATGATGATGTTGGAGATGTTGATGAGGAACCTAGAGATGACAATGATGATGAATATGTTGATGATGATGATGATGGTGATGATGATGAAGATGGTGATGTTGATGAAGATGATGATGAGGAGGGTATCCACCTTATGTATATATTCACAAATATCCAAGTCCCTATAGAACTCTCTCCCTTTTTTCTCCCTTAATCACAAACCCTATGTGCCTTTATCCCTCCCCCCTTCCCTCTCTATCTCACCTTGTATCCCTCCCTCCCTATCTCTTTCTCTAGATCTGTCCTTGGTTATGTCCCTCACTCCCTTTACCTCCCTCCCTCTATGTCGCTTTCTCTCCCTTACACAATCTTTGTCCCTTCCACCCCATTGATTCCTCCTTCCCTATCACACACACACACACACAACCTCCCACTTTCTTTGTTGCTCACAACTCCCTCTAGTCTCTCTCTCCCCAACCATCAATCAATCTCTCTCTCTCTCTCTCTCTCTCTCTCTCTCTCTCAAACACACACACACACACACACATTATGTCCCTTTCCATTCTCAAACCCATCCCCCCTCCATCCATATCTATATCCACCTTTCTCCCTCCATCCCTCACCCTACCTTCTCTCCCTCCCTCTCTCATCACCTGTCTCTCTCTCACCTTCTATCCCTCCCTCATGTTATCTTTCCCTCAACCTATCCCAATATCTCCATCACTCCCTCTCTCTCACACACTTTATGTCCCTTCCCCCTCCTCTCTCTCTCTCTCTCTCTCTCTCTCTCTCCCCATTGCCACCACTCCTTGAATGTTTCCCACCAACACTTTATTTCCCTCCCTTCCTATCTCTTTATTTCATTCTATGCCCATTTATTTCTCACTCCCTCTAAATCCATTCCTCCCCATTGTCCCTTGCTCTATGTCTACCCCACCCCCCCCCCCCCCCTTATATTCTTTATTTCTCTCTCACATCCCCCTTGCCTCTAGCCATTCCCCCATGTCACTCAAGTCTCACTTTCAACTTCTAACCCTATACCTCTTCAGGACCCATTCTACTCCTAATAGTGCTCTCAAGCTCCACTTCCCTTCACCCCCTATAGCCCATCATGTTCTCATTCCCTTCATCTCTCCCCACTCAAGCTTCCAACATCCTTCTAAGCCCTTGACCCTTTTCCACCCCTATTAAATATTAACCATAGATTTCCTTGACCCTTCCCCACCCCTTCTCAAATATTAAAAAAAAATTTCCTTGAGTCTTCCACACCCCTTCTTTCTCAAGTAACCACTTATACTATGAAACGAGAACTCGACACAGTTCTCGTTTTTTCTCTCTCCTAATTTTAGTAGCTATTTTTACCTCCGTTTCAAAAATGGTTGATGCCAGTATCACACATTTTCATTTTGAGGCATTTTTTTGGGCCTTTGACACATCTTTATTGTAAAGTATTTTTAATTTCTATTTTCAAGTGTGTTTTTTAGAAATTTAACAAAAAACATACATTTAGAAGCTAGCTATAATGAAAAACACATACATTTTCGACATTTATCTTTAAAATTCAATCATAAATAATATATTTTTATGGAAAAAATAGTAAACAAATCGAGAAAAAGAAGACATTTAAACCCATTTTTAACAGATTTTTAGTCATTTTGTATAAAAATGATACTATTTCACATTATTTTTCATAATATTTAACCCCCTAACCAATTATTATTAAAATTTAAAAAGAAAATATTTAAAAAAATTACATTGCCCCCTTCTACCCTAACCCTATCCCTACTCCTCCACAAACTATTACAAAAGTTAAAAAAAAATTATAATGCGTCCCTTCTACCCTAACCCCCTAACAAACTATTAATAATTTTTTTTAAAAATTACATTTAAAAAAATAATTACATATCCTACCCTAACCCCTCAACCAACCATTAATAAAACATTTAAAAAAACAAAGTACATTTTCTAATGTCCTAGCGCCCTACATTATCCCCTACCTCAGCCCCCCGAAAATTACATTTCCTAATGCCCTACCCACTACGTTAACCCCCTAATGTTACCCCATTACCCCTCACACATCGTTTTAACTAAAAAAATTTAAAACCCCAGCTTAAAAAAACTAAAAAATTAAAATAAAAACCTAAACTTAAAAAATAAAAAATAAAACATAAACTTTACAAAAGAAAATAACAAAAAATAAACTAGACTTTACAAGTTAAAAAAAAAAAAGACTTTACAAAAAATAAATTTTAAAACAAATTTAAAATTTAAAAAAAAACTTAAAAATAAAAAAATAAAAATTTAAAAAATAAATAAATTTAAAAACAAATTAAAAATTTAAAAAAAAACTAAAATTTTTTTTTTTTTTAAAACAAATTAAAAATTTTAAAAAATAAATAAATTTTAAAACAAATTAAAAATTTTAAAAAAAACCTAAAAAAAAAAAATTAAAAATTAAAAAAAAAACTGTTGGGCGCCCAAAGGGCTGCCCCACGGGGGCAGCTCGATGCCGGAAAAAAAAATAAATTTTAAAACAAATTTAAAATTTAAAAAAAAACTTAAAAAACAAAAATTTAAAATTTAAAAAAAAAATAAATTTTAAAACAAATTTAAAATTTAAAAAAAAACTTTAAAAATAAAATTAAAAATTAAAAAAAAAAAAATTTAAAACAAATTTAAAATTTAAAAAAAACTTAAAAAAAAATTAAAAATTAAAAAAAAAAAAAAATTTAAAACAAATTTAAAATTTAAAAAAAAACTTCCAAAAAAAAAATTAAAAATAAAAAAAATAAAAAATTTTAAAACAAATTTAAAATTTAAAAAAAAACTTAAAAAAAGAACATTTAAAATTTAAAAAAAAATAAATTTAAAAACAAATTTAAAATTAAAAAAAAAAAAATTAAAAATTAAAAAAAAAAGCCCGTTGGGCGCCCAAAGGGCCGCCCCACGGGGGCGGCCCTTTGGGCGCCCAATGGGGCGGAGCCAGCGTTCGCCGCCCTGGCTCCGCCCCGTTGGGCGCCCAAAGGGCTGCCCCCGTGGGGCGGCCCTTTGGGCGCCCAACGGGGCGGAGCCAGCGTCCGCCGCCCCTGGCTCCGCCCCGTTGGGCGCCCAAAGGGCCGCCCCACGGGGGCAGCTCGGCATCGAGCTGCCCCCGTGGGGCGGCCCTTTGGGCGCCCAACGGTTTTTTTTTTTTTAAATTTTAAATTTGTTTTTAAATTTATTTTTGTTTTAAATTTTAAATGTTCTTTTTTTAAAGTTTTTTTTAAAATTTAAAATTTGTTTTTAAATTTTTTTTTTTTTAATTTTTGATTTTTTTTTAAAGTTTTTTTTAAAATTTTAAATTTGTTTTAAAATTTTTTTTTTTTTATAATTTTTAATTTTTTTTTAAAGTTTTTTTTAAAACTTAAAATTTGTTTTAAAATTTTTTTTTTTTAATTTTTAATTTTTTTTTGAAATTTTTTTTAAAATTTTTAATTTGTTTTAAATTTTTTTTTTTTTTTAATTTTTAATTTTTGTTTTTAAGTTTTTTTTTAAATTTTTAATTTGTTTTAATTTTTTTTTTTTTTTTTTTTTTTTAATTTATTTTTTTTTAAGTTTTTTTTTAATTTTTAATTTGTTTTAAAATTTATTTTTTGTAAAGTTTTTTTTTTTAAATTTGTAAAGTCTATTTTGTTTTTTGTTATTTTCTTTTGTAAAGCTTAGGTTTTATTTTTTATTTTTTAATTTTAGGTTTTTATTTTAATTTTTTAATTTTTTTAAGGTGGGTTATAAATTTTTTTAGTTAATACAATGTGTGAGGGGTAATGGGGTAACATTAAGGGGTTAACGTAGTGGGTAGGGCATTAGGAAATGTAATTTTTGGGCTGTTAAGGTAGGGGGGTAATGTAGGAGGGGCGCATTATAATTTTTTTTTTAACTTTTGTAATAGTTTGTTGGGGGTTAGGGTTAGGAATTTATTTGTTGAAAACAGAAAAGTTCAATTTAGGGGTTGATTTTAAGGCTTTCGTAAACAACAGTATGAGATTTTTAAGCCATGGCTATATTTTTAACCCAGAGAAAAAAACGTTGATACTAGTATCAACACTTTTCGATTTGGGGGTTGTTTTTGGTGTTTTTTATGAAAACATGATACTGGCATCAACACTTTTTGATTTGGAGGTTGTTTTCGGTGTTTTTTATGCAAAAATATGAGTTTTTATGGCTAGAGTTCTCGTTCTTAGTATATAGTTCTCGTTTCATAGTATAAGTGGTTAAGTATTAAACATGTATTTTATGGATTACATAACGCGAGCACGTTTTGGAACTATATAACACGTACGCGTTATGAAGTTATATAACGCGAGCACATTATGTACATCTAAAAGCGCGGCAATATTTTTGAATTTAAACAGAACGCGCTCATGTTTTGTAGAGCCTAAACCAAGTCGAGTCACTTGCTCGCATGTCAACAATAATCCTATGTGTATGCTTTGGAGTTTGCTTCGGTAATTCCAAACCTGTGCTATGTTAATGAAAAACCAAAGCTAATTGGGTATTTCTTCCAGTTTCTAGAGAAGCCTGTGCTTAGCCACTCATTACAATATGCTACACACAGTCATTTTTTACGAAATCTTAGACACAAATAGTATTTTTTCTGCAAATTCCAAATATGTAACTTTTATTTTGAAATATTATTTTTTCCTACTTTCTTTCAATTTCTTTTCTGTCCTACTTCCTTAACTCGTGAAACATGTTGTTAGTGTTTCTTCCATAACTTTTTCAATTCTCGATCATTTAAAAAAAAAATTGTATGGTGCACAAGAGGACACTAACCTCCACATTCTATGAAAAACCCATTTCAAGATTTTTGCATTAAGACCTTCAAAGGCTCTACCCACAAAAGAGATACTATTTTCGAGGTTTGATCACTTAGACAATCATAAAAAAATTATAAAATTACTAATTTAATTTTTGAAAAGTAATGGTGCACAAGTGCTATGTGTTCTCTACATGCATGCCGATTTTTGTAGCTTGATTCCATCATTTAGGCCCTCAAAGGCTCAACCCACAAAAACATATACCTTATCATTTGCTTGAAAGATAAAAAGTGTATGTTAGGAAAAATGAAACTTGACATAGCTATGCAAATTTTCAATACATAAAAGTTCTATATTCGGAAATGTGATTCAATTTCTTACATTTCATCTTTTTTACTCAATGCAAGATATTTTGCGTAAGTATCTCAAAAAATCCAAGTAAGTTAAGGGATGCCTTCTTTTTCTGTTTTCTATTGCATCTAACGCGCCAAAAGTGACCCTCATTAGCTTGCACTGACCCTAGACATAGATTATTTTGTTACTAGAATTTATATTTCAGCATTGTTTAAAGTCTCATTACAAATATTATTAGCTTAGAGGTTTTGGCCTAGAAACCAGTGGAGAGTCTAGCAGGTCTAGCCAAGCTATCCTATGCTAGATGACACCCTAATTATATTCTAGGTTAGGATCATTATGTTTTCTTTTGAAAGTAAATGTGACTTCTGTTGGAATCGTCCTATCAAATTATAACATACGGTTTATTTCTGTTTCTTTTAAATTCTTTTATTATCCCTTCTATGCCTAGGAAGCATCAAACAGAATGACAACAATAGCATTTCAGATATCGATTCTCTTAACCATACTGTACATCCAACCGTGGATTTAAACATTAAACAGTATATTAATATCGTTGTTCTTTCAAAACTAGGGCATCATTCTACATTATCAATAGGTCCACGATTTCAATCAAATAAAAAAACATTATATCAAAACCAACCACAGATGCATTCCTCATGAATCAAGTCTCACTACCAACAAGTGTATCCCATAAAACATTTAAACTGTATTACATTTTGCCATTAAAGGAATTTGTTACGGGATCAAGCTTCACCAAAGTCATATTAATTTATACAGTAGGTAGACAGCATAGAGTTTCCCATAGGAACATTACATTTATACCCAAATATTTTCCACTACCTTTAAACAAGCACTTATAGTCAACCTTTAAACATAAAATACAAGCCAGGGATTGAATCCCTCTTTTCCCCATTTAAAAGTACAACTACCAGAAAACGTAGTAAGAGGAACCGGTCGACACATAAGAAGTTTCAGGTAAGGGTTAGACCATCTATCAACACATACATCTAGCAGCGATTATAAAAGCTAAGAAACCCCAAATCCTTTCAACATACAGAGCCATGTTAGCCACTTAGAAGAAAACATCCAAACATTACTTCAAATAAGAGAAAAGACGCAGAGTTTAGTTCCACACTCAAGGACTCCTAGAAAAACAATGCAGAGACCAAACCACGATAGAGGCAATCGCAACTCACAATAAATGCAAACCAAGGTAAGGTCACGATACCCTATCTGTACAAATATTCCATCATCAACCCCCAGAGCAGAGGCGACGGTAGCAACAACGACATCAAAACTACACTTTCCATAAGGAAAGGCAGAAACTAGACATCACACAAAACAACTATAGCATTATACAAAAGACCATTGCTCTTTCCTGCAAGTCCAAGAACTCATTATATAAACCCCAGTGTTGATATTGGGCATTATTAAAATTACAAATTCTACCAAGTTCAACATTGAGCTGACTAACCAAAACCCTCCAGGGCCATAGAAAAAAAAAGTTACATGTTGTAGTCGTCTAGCCAAAGGAAACCTCGAGGAACCCATTAACTTATTGCAGAAAACCCAACTCGGCTCATAGAAGTTCCTCATAAGCACACATCAATAGTACCCCCCACAGAGGCATAAGGAGGGGCTAAGAAATGGCATATTCTGGACTTACCATTTTTCAAACATCACCACTGTCGAGTCCTGGCCACGCAGAAGAAAAACGCTAGCCAACACCTATAACCAAACATTCCATATGAATGTAAGAATTCTATATCATGATATATATATAAATGCAAATAGCAAGGGTGTAGTATGAATCTGAAAAGAATTACCTTCGAATGTTTAGACGCCATCTCTACTCCATATTGTATGCTAACCATGAGCCACAGCTCAGGTCAGTAACAAAACCCTCAACGCACCCACAGCAGGAAAGAGAAATGAACCACGAAAATACTTCTTCGTTTGGTGTAGAAACCTAGAAGAAACCCCCAGCACAACTGGCAGCGTTGGCCATGTGCCATCGCAGAACTACATTCAATGCTACCACCCACTCCAAATATTTCCACGTGACTCAAAAACTCTATAGTATTAGAACCCTTCGAAATCCACATGTATTGTAAATAAAATCGACCATACAATGACCCAAAACATTACATAGTGCCATTTAATAATTACAAGGTTAACAAGTGGTGTAGTTTCACAAGTATTACAAACCCCAACAAGGCGTTTAAAAGGTGTCAACCTTCAAAGCCCTCACACTTGAGATTTAAACAATTGCTAGAATGGTGGAGTAGGCATTCTCGGTATATGCCTCATAAGTTTACCTGCAAACAAATACAAATTGAATGCATTAGCGAAACTCGCTAAGTAAGTCAGAAGTTTCCATTTCTTACACCCTACCTCTTGGCAGCCCTACCGGGGTACGTAGCCTTGAAAGACCATGCATCTCATCATGGGTCATCAGTCGCTACCATTAGGGATCCATCCCACCCGAATGGTCAATTAGACTTTTATAATTATACACGCAAACTCTTGAAACAATAAGAAAAGGATTTGTATGATTACACCTTAAACACTTGTTCACTTATGACAGAGTTTCATTTAATCGCTTCCGCAAAGTTGTAGGAGTTACAATCAACAAACCTTGACACTTATGAAATCAAGACACTTCAAAGAATAGAAAACAAATACCGGTGCAATAGGTACTTATCAGTACTGAAAGATAATTTAATATTCTTAATATCTTTATCAGTTTAATCTAGTATAAAAAAAAATTTAAATTTTCACTATTTTTAGGGACATTACAAGTGGTATCAGAGCCCAGTTACAAAACTAAGTTACCTATTGGGCTCATTACAAACATTCGCTGCAGATATAGAGTAAACAAAAACATACATTTAAATTTTTATTTTGTTTTATGAAAAAATAAACTAACATGATTTTCTGCTCTTTATAGTTATATAACATTTCAGGTACAGTCACTGTCTAAAAATGAATGCAGAAGGGGGCAGCGACATACATGGAAATCTGAACTCTCCAACATGAGAGCAAGAAATTGTGGTGGAACTCAAATCGGATTTAATGAAATCCATGTAGAATCTACAAGCCGAATTCCAAAGTTTCTAAGATGAAAACATGCAAGAAAGAAGAGAGCAGTAGGCCATAAATGAGGCACCGCTTCAGACTTTAACAAAGGAAAAACCTCAAGGACAGCCCACACTCTTAGTCAACAATTTTAAAAAGGGAAACAACAACACAAAAAGGATTGCCAACCCTAAAGGAGAAGAGCAGGGAGAACACATACCTGAATCAATGGAAGAAGACTGGAAGAGCTCTTCCAATGATAAAGGTTCACCTCCTCCTTGCAAGAAAATGAGAAAAAGTGACAACAGTATGCAAGGAGAATTCTGAAAGATAAGAGCCCCAACATACGATGGAGAGATTAACTCTGGTGAAAAGGCTGAGGAGTGGCTTCTAGGGATGAATAAATACTTCAAAGTTCACAATTACTCCAATGAAATGCAAGCCCAACTAGCCATATACAACCTGAACAGTAAAGCTGCCGGATGGTGGCGGGACATGAAACACACCAAAGGACAAGAACTGAGAGACATAACCTGGGATACTTTCAGTAGAATATTCCAGGACAAGTATATGTCTGAAATATTCTTTGAAAAGAAAATAAAATAATTCCATGACTTAAAAATGGGCTCCGTGACTATGGAAGCATTCATAAACCGATTCTTAGACTTGTTGCACTATGTGCCTTATATTAAAGACGAGAAGGTAAAGATTCAATAGTTCTTGGGAGGGCTGCCACCAAACTTTAGAGAAAAGATAGAGTTTGACATGCCCAAAACCCTTGATATAACCTTACATAAAGCAAGGCTATGTTATGAACATGGACAACCAAGGAATGACAACATCAACAGAAATAGGGATAGGTTCAAAACCTTCTTGGAAAACCGCAAACCGGGTTTTATACATCCACCTTATCGGAAACATGACAACCGTTTTCCACCAAATAGAGGCTTCAACCAACCTCAAGCACGACCAAGTGCACCCCCACCACCTATCAATAGGCAAGTTTTCAACAAAGGGACAAAACCTATCCCACCAACTATTTCTTGTTGGAAATGCCAAGGGCCACACTACTACCGAAACTACCCCAACAAAACAGACGAAGTTTTACACAATGTCCAAGCAGAACCTACCATAGGAGACATGGCAAAGAAACCAAGGATTTATGCCACTCTCGATGGTCGACATGCATATCACCGAGCCATCATGGTGGAAATAGAGGGTGTTAACACCAAAACTGACCCCCAAGGCTGAAAGAGGGTAATCTCGGGTAACCACTAACCAATCTTTGGTTTACGCTTTTGATCACACGTAAATAGAGAGGGCTCTCTCTATAAGCTCAAAGAATACTAGAAATCTTCAAAGGCGTCAATCAGCGAAAACATACACCAACATTCAACATTAAAGATATTCAATTATGATAACGCACAGAAGATTAGATATCTGTTTGTGGAACAAAGAAACGATTTAAGAGCTATTTGGTTGAAAATGCATGGGTTTCATTTGGGGCGATGGAGTCACATTTAACTAGTTCTGCAAACATTATTCACAAAAGATTTAGCGAACGCATTCACAAGGGCAAGGTAGCAAGCAGCTAGTAGTCAAAGAGCTTTAATTTGTGGAACAGAAGAGAGAAGAAACAACCCATCAATGTAAGGCATCTAACAACAATGAATCCTACATCAACTTTAGCAGAATATATTTGGTGAAACAATTGGAATAAGCTAAGAAAAGCATAATCTCTATGAATTCTACTTAACTGTTACCCTGATCCAAGCATGAATGAAATATCACAAAATGGAATAACAAAACATAGAAACACATTTGCACATGGGAAAAAGAAAGGTACAGACTACCAGACCGATTACATAGGAATCCTTGTCAAAAAACGCAGGCATCAAGCTCTGCAAATTCTATTAAACAACTCCAAGAAAATGTATTACAAACTGATCATCAAAATACAAATACTTTCTCATAATATTTTTCAACCCTTGTGTCTCTGATTACAACTGTATATATACATGGCCTTGAGCTCTAGACTCGGTTCCTTCTCAACAGAAATTAGTTACAACCAATCGACACCTATCTAACAGCCAAAACAGACCTCGTTTGCTGTTGCTATCCTTAAACAAATATCTACGGGACATATTTTAACTGCCATTTATAATTACATAGCTTCTTCTCTATAGAATCCAACTATTTTAAACAAAAGTACAAAAATACAAAAATGTAGTTGCTGCCAGCCGGCTTGCTTTTATGAGCTCTTCAATTCCTGGATACATATACGCTAGAAGTTTTTTTGTCCACCCTGCACCATTTCACGCTACCAGTTTTAACTTTGCTTTTCCATATTTCTCGACCAGCTTCCATTGTTCAGGTGAAGGTAAATCCCGAGAAGTGAGCTCTTTGAGCAATATTCTCAACTCAGTGTGCTCATTATATGAATAAACCTCGTGAAGAGTTCTAGCCTCTCTGAAAGCTGCTGCCAGTTCAAAATCACCCTTCAGTGCATCAACTAATGTGCCACCTATCAATGGAGCATCACTGCCGAGGATACCATCTTCGCTCACTCTACGGTCCCACAACTTAGATCTGTATTCAACTTTTGTGAGCATGGTTCCATCTTCATCCCAAAAGGTAGGCAGCCCATTTACGAACAAAGGATAGAAGACTTCTTTAAAGAGTCGCACCTGGGTTGATATGATATCAATTCTTGACTGAACAACCTAGACTTGCTAGTGTTTATTAATCACCTTCTTAGCTATTAAGATTATTGACACTATGTCTTGGACGTCTATAGCTACAGTTTGCTCATCTGACAGGCCGCGTAGAAATTCAACTGCGTTGTGGGCATGTTCTAGAGGTTTTTTGTTCAACCTTTCTTTTGCCACTGTCACACCCTGTTGAGCCAATTTTACTACCACTCCTTTATCCAATATAAAATTTAGGTATGGCCTTAGATCATCAGCCTATTTTATGATGTCATCCCATATGATTCTTCTGGCCTCCTGTAGCACCCTCTGCCCTATTACCTGTTCCTTCAAGTTATCAAGTTCAGACTGTGCATCCTGGTACTTGGTTTCCTAAGCCTCCCTTTGTTTTTTCTACAGCATCCTTCAAAACTCTCAAATTGGAAACCTGTTTCTCTAATCTGACTAGTCCAGCATCTTCCAGGCTGGCCTCAACTATATGAATTACCAAGGAAAAGTCCCCAACTGCAAGAGAGTTGGAGGCCTCTTGTCCCACTGCTCCTTCCCTTGTCTTCATCCTCCTCTCTAGCTCCTCAAACTGGGCCTTCCATGAGTCTTCACTAGTCTCTATAAAAGCTATATCAAACATCATTTTATTTTCCCTTTCCTCAAGCTCCACCAACTTTTCCTTACAATCTAACAACTCTCCTTTCAATTTCTCTTTCTCCTCTTCCAGCTCCGCTATTTTGGAACTACTTGCAAACTGAGTGGCGAGGATTTTCAATTGCTTTTTTAATCTCAGGATTTCTTGGTCCTTCCCATTCAGCAATTCCTGGACGTTTTTCTTTCTGTCCTCCTCAGTCGCATTTGCTAGCAGCTGCGTTTGGTGCTTCTTTGCCTACGTCCTCAGGGACTTGTTTTCTGCTTTCTCGAGCCCCAACTGCTTCTGGATCTTAGAATTAAAGGTCTACACTTTAGACAGCCCTATTAAAACCTTCAACAACCTGTTGTAGATGACTTCCCCTGTCTCTTTGTGTAAATTAATGATATTAGGGATAGGGATCTCTTCCAGATTTAGTTTCACCTCTGTAGCTTTTCTCTTTGTAGCCATGGCAAGGTTCAATGTGTTCTGGGCCAGATTTCAGCTAGTAACTAAGGCCACATCTTTCTTGCCCATTTTCCTTACTTCAGAATATAATTTGGCTTCTGCTGCTATGTTGTCATCATTTTCATCATAACCTTCCAACAGCTGGTTCCTGGTGATAACTTCTCCTGTAGGTTCTTTGGGCGGTTTTCCAAACACGTGCTCCTTTACTTCATAATGAGGCATGAGAAACTTGACCTGCTTTTTCTTAGCTTTATCTTCTTGTATCTTCACTACTTGTTGACCTTCTCCCTCCAGCTTTTGCCTTTTAGCAGCTCTCTCAGGATCACTATCTACATCCATAGGGCTAATAGCCCCCGAAGAAGTGGCCTTTTCCTGAAGAAGGAATTTCGAATTTTGAGAGACATCCAGATCATCAACCTCCACCGATCCTTGATCCACATATTCCAAACAATTGGCCTTCTCAGGCATTCCGGGCATCTCAACATGATCATATCCTTTTCTGCCAGTTGCTCTCCTTCTTTCCGAGATTATGTGATGTGGATCACAGTTCAATGCAGCTTGGTATGGGAGTCCTAGGTCTTTCGCAACCCTTTCTACTACTGAGAGGGCCATCTTGTGCTTGATCACAAAGGAACCCACGGTCCAAGGGAAAGTTATGTCAGATGACTTCTTGATATCTATGAAATTTTCTCGTTCGGTTGTGAGCTTCTGCCTTATAAACTCAAAATGGAACACCCTAGGTGTTAGAAATGCAGGGAGTACAAATGGTGGATGTGAAAAACCATAGACTCTAATTATGGTTCCTTGTTTTAGCAGAAACTAGTCTCCAATCCCTTTTTCCATAGGGGGTTGTAGCAAGTCCTTCATCTCCGGAAGCACTCTAGGAAAACCTTTCTGAAAAAAGGCATGGTACACCCGCACCATCAAGTCATTCATGAAAGGCATGTAATATGAATACATTTCTTTGGTAATTTTCAATCCATGTATCTACAGGATGTCTTCAACTACCACTAGGAACATCTTCAGCAAATAAGACTGAAATCTGAATGACCTTGTCTTAGGGAAATAAATCAACTGAGAATGGATACTCTTAGCTAGGGCATCATCGAACCTCAAGCATGTTGTCTGGACAAAAGAAGAAGGGTCCTTCTGCTCTACAGGGCAGGAACTCAAGACGAACATCAAACTAACTAATGTTTCTAGAACCTCCTGGTCGCTATCCAACCCTAAAAACTGGGCTATCATGGAGATTACCCATTTGGAATCTTCTATGAACAGACTGACCTCGTTGGGGAAGGGTGAACTTGGGAAGAAAGCATTCGGTACTAGAGCATCATGGTAAAAAATTTGTTTGAGTTCCTCAGGGGCTAGACGAAAGTACTAAACCAGGTCTTCCATTCGGTATTCTAGGGATTTCTGACCAAATTCATCAGGGATGGCTAAGGCCTTTCTAACAGTCGGTGCTTTTATTGAGCAGAGGACTTTAGTTCCAGAGGCGTTTAGGATTACTTTCTGCTCGACGAAATAATTTATGGCACACCACTCGACGAATTCGGGACAGTTGGGGGACTGGGTAGTGGTGAACAGATGAAAGAAGGATTGATAAACTTTGTGGACGTCTATCTGCCTGCCCCTTATAACCTCCAACCTTTCTTTGGCCATATCCACAGAGATGTTTTCCAGTATGGTGTCGTATATATCACCATCTTTGTCCTCCCATCGAGGACCGATGAATGGGGATTCAGCACTAGGGGGATCTCCTACTTCTGCCATTCAAACAGTTTCATGGAAAACAGGAAAAGACAAAACTAAGCTAGTGGTATGACACTTGGAAATTCCTCCTAGACTTCTGGTTGGTTGATCGGCTCTGCGGGATCAGGCTCCTTCACTTTTCGATGTATCTGATACAGGTGGAATCGAAGTCTCTGCACCACTATGTCTTTTATAATGTTGGATGCCTTATCGTCCTTCCAAGTGTGGCGATTGTAAAGCCATATCCATCGTTGATCTTTTCCCGCCCAAAACTCAATGGTTTGATGGTTTTAATTTCACCGATCGCGCCGATTTGAGATGCAGTTAAATCACTGGCAAGAAAAATCAGCACGGTGATCTCGGGCCTTTGATTTGTCGAATCTGTGCTGTTGATAGTTGCGCGATACATAACTCAACCGCGGCGATTTGAAACATAACATGCTTCACGCTTGTTGGATCAGCGTGGGGACTGTGCGCCATAGATCTTTCTATACACTGATCTTCGCCGTCGACTGATTTCCTCACTTGCCTGCCAATTACCACCCACTCGTTATGTTATATTCCTACATCTTCGTTCACGTAGTGGGCTTGGGACCGTCGATCTTCGAGGTATTCAATCTCAACCGTCATCGCCTTCTTTCCACCCACACCAAAAGCTGCGATAGCATTCAACACAATTTGAGTGCTAACAGAGGGTAATTTCTCTAACACTACCGTTTCAGTTTTAATAGAACCCGACGCTTGCCGAAGCTATATCTCCCCTAAGTTAGTGGACACCTGTAAGTTGAACTGATCACCTCATGAGAAACCGTGGCTGGTACAACTAGCCACTGTTACCAAACAAAAGGTCTTCGAGTTAGTTAAAACTTGTGAGATAGACTTAAACGAACTCCAAAATAGGCTAGATTTAAACATTCTACCCCTAGGGTCATATGATGTACTCATCGGCATGGATTGGTTAGAAGAACACCATGTCCTCCTAGACTGCTTAAACAATTCCTTACTCTGCAGGGACGACCAAGGGAATCAGAAGACGATTCAGGGTATCCCTAAGAATGTGTCGGTACGACAGATCTCCGCCTTACAAGCAAAGAAATGTATCAGGAAAGGTTGCAAACTCTTTTCCATCAATATCCAAAACATAGAAACTGATAGGGAACAAAAGATCGAAGACTTACTAGTCCTCGTGGAATTCAAGGATGTATTTCCCGAAGAAATATTGGGATTACCACCCAAATGAGACTTAGAATTTTCCATCGAGCTAACACCCAGGTCAGTACTGGCTTCTAAAGCCCCATACCGCATGAGCACACCAGAATTCGTGGAGCTCAAGCTTCACTTACAAGATTTAATAGATAAAGGATACATTCGACCAAGTTTGTCCCCTTGGGGCGCACCGATACTCTTCGTCAAAAAGAAAGACGGGACGATGCGAATGTGCATCAATTATCACAAAATCAACAAGATGACCATTAAGAATCGCTACCCACTCCCTAGGATCGATGACTTGTTTGACCAAGTTGGAGGGGAAAAGATCTTCTTAAAGATTGAGTTATGATCTCAATACCATCAAGTAAAGATTCATGATGAGGATATCAACAAGACCGCATTTCGAACCCGTTACAGCCACTATGAGTTCATAGTGATGCCCTTTCAGTTGATGAATGCACCGGCCAATTTTGTGTGCATGATGAACAATATCTTTAGCAAATACCTCGATAAATTCGTTCTAGTCTTTATTGACGACATTCTGATCTACTCCAAGAACGAAGTAGAACATGAGGAACACCTCCGAATTGTTTTACGAATACTAAGGGAACACCAGCTTTACGCCATGTTTAGTAAATGTGATTTCTACAAACCCTAGATACAATACTTAGGACATATCATCTCCGAGAAGGGAATAGCTGTCGACCCTGAAAAGGTCAAAGCTATCAAAGAATGGCCCACGCCTACATGCGTATTCGAAATAAGATCATTCTTAGGATTAGTTGGATACTACCGAAAGTTCATTGAGAACTTTTCACGGATTGCGTGCCCCATGACCGCCTTGCAAAAAAAGGCAAATAAGTTTATCTCGATGGATAAGTGCGAAGATAGTTTTCGAAAGCTAAATTAACTACTGATTAGTGCACCGATTCTGCGTATCGAGGATCCCAATGGGGACTTCGTTGTTTGCACGGATGCAATCAAGGAAGGACTCAGGGGAGTCCTTATGCAAGATAATTTTTCCATATGCTATGAATCGAGGAAACTAAAAGAGCATGAGCAGAACTACCCTACTCATGACCTCGAACTAGCCACCATCATCCATGCTCTGAAAATGTGGCGACATTATCTCATGGGAAAGAAATTCCTATTAATGACTGATAACATGAGCTTGAAAATCTTTTCGACCAACCCGACCTAAATGCCAGGTAGGCCAGGTGGTTGGCCTTCCTTAGTGAATACCATTTCGAACTAAAGCATATAAAAGGCAAGGAAAACAAGATTGCAGATGCCTTGAGCCATTGAGCACATATGCTTTACGAGGTCACACTCAGCCAAACCGACTCAGACTTACACCACCGAATTCAAATGACATGTAAGAGTGACCGTTATTACACGGAAATCCTCGCAAATATTCAGGAAGACACACTTTTCCAACAATAGAAAGAATATAAGATAGACGAATTGGGATTACTGTGGTCGAAGGACCGAGTTTATGCCCGAGAGAGTGGAGACATTAGATCAAACATTCTCACTGAATTTCACCAGAAACCCTATTCAGGGCACCTCAAATATCAATAGATGATATCAACCGTAAAGAAACATTACTTTTGGCCTAAGCTGAAAGCTAACATCGCAATGTTCATCGCGAAATGTCAGGAATGCCAATTGGTCAAAGAAGAACACCAACACCCCTCCAGATTACTTCAACCTTTACCCATTCCGGAATGGAAATGGGAGGTAATAAGTATGGACTTCATTACAAGCTTACCCAAGAGTAAGAAACTGAACGAATCCATCTTTGTAGTGGTAGACAAGCTGTCTAAAGCAGCCCACTTTATATCAGTGTAATCTACCTACAAAGCAGTTCAAATCTCCGAAATATTCTTAAAAGAGATCATTCAATTACACGGAATACCCAAAGCAATAATTTCCGACCAGGACATGAAGTTCACTAATAACTTCTGGAGAGCATTGTTCTCCGGTTTGGAGACCCAGTTACAATCTAGTACCGCGTACCATCCTCAGACCGACGAACAAACAAAATGAGTAAACTAGATCCTTGAAGACATGTTGAGGATGTACGTCATGAACAACCCCACCAAGTGGGAATATTATTTGCACCTCGCAGAGTTCGCATACAACAACAATTATCAAACCTCGGCCAAAATGAGTCCTTTCGAAATACTCTATGGCAGGAAATGTCGAACCCCCGTGACTTGGGACAATCCAGTAGACAAACTTATGGTAGGACCCGACCTATTAAAGGACTTGGAATAGCTAGTCTCCAAGGTACAACTGAACTTAAAAGAAGCACAAGACCGCCAAAAGATTTATGCGAACAAGAAAAGAAAAGACAAGGAGTGTAATATCCCTCTTTTACCCCCCCCTTCTATTTTGTTTGTAGGTGTAAATTTTATTGTACATGTTTGCTGGTGAGGAGCTCAAGGCCAAGGCCTCATGAGTAAACGTTGTAAGCTAGGTAATTTAAATTGTGAATACTAGGTGTAGGAGACTCAACTCATGTTGCAACCTAATGTTGATGGCATGAATCCTCTCAGGAGGAAGAGGTGAATGGCTTGGAAGCCATGACTTGATGGCATATGTTATCTTGTTGTTGCAAGCACTTGAGTGAAAGGTAACGTTCACTGACGAATACTTGAATTGTTTGGGTTTCAGATAGTTCTCGAAGGGGACGTCGAAGTTACCCTTAACCGCCGAGAGGCAGTAAAAGTATCCTAAGACCTAAAACTTAAGACTAAGTTAACCTATGCTAAAAGTTGTTAAGTAAGACTAAGGAAATCATTGAGATGACCTTGGCATCCTAGTCCCGATAGAAGATGTCAAGAGTTTTCTTCATAGAAACCCATCACCTAATTATTTAGCATAAGCCAAGTTATTTAAATAATTATTATTAGTTATAATAATAATTGATAAATTTATACTCTAATACCTTGAAATGCAAAGAGAAACCCTTGCATTTGAGTATTATTACTTGGAAAAATATTATTAGTTGTAATAATATTCTATATGCTTATGAAGATAATTATATAAGATAATTATATAGATTGAGAATGTTTATAAAATATTATTAAAAATTCTGAAAACAATACATTTACAATGTTCTAAAATAATAATACCAAATCAATATATAGTAGTTGATTACTCATTGCATTTAGTTGTTTTATGTAAATAACATGAATATGGGTATATGCATACATATTGGTGTGGTTATAGTACATTATAATGAATTATAATGTTTAAAAGGGCTATTTTAGTAAAACATAAGCATATTAATACTTTTAATACTTATTATATATAATTATGAAATATTTTTGTAATTATATTTATGCGGTATTGTTGAGTATATACAAATACATTTTGGAAGATAGGCTCTACTATTATTTAGGTTTTGCTATTTTTCCAAGTTAATGCCTCGAGAAAGTTAAAACCAAATGAGAAGGAAGTAATTCTTTTAATAATGAAAAGGAAGTTTCTTTTTTGTTTTCTTTACCTAAGTTTCGGTAAAAATAGTTTTACTCTCTCTTTGGGTGTGAGCGTTAGTTTTGGTAAAAATAGTTTTACTCTCTTTTTGGGTGTGAGTTGCGAGTTTTAAGAAACTATTTATTATGATAATTTTATATATATATCTTTTTATGAATTGGGTGTGCGTTATACTTCTTGGGGAGATATCATTTAAATTTCTAAATGCTACTCCGTTGAGGGGATTATTCCTTCATTTTACTTCTTTTATTACCGCGTGAGGGAGATTACTTTCATTGATTGTTGAGTTGAGGGTATTTACTTCTTTCATGAGTGCACCGAGGGCATCACTTCTTTTATTTGCGGCAAGGATCTTTGTATAACCGCGGGGGCATGGGCAGAGATGCTTGGAAGAAGTTTTCATTTAAATTTATGAATGCTTGGTTGCATGCACAGAAATGCCTGGACAGAGTTGTCATTTAAATTTATGAATGCTTGGTTGAATGCACAGAGATGCCTGAAGAGAGTTTTCATTTAAATTTATGAATGCTTGGTTGAATGATTGGAGAGAGTTTTCATTTAAATTTATGAATGCCTGGAGAGAGTTGTCATTTAAATTTATGAATGCTTGGTTGAATGCACAAAGATGCCTTGAGAGAGTTTTCATTTAAATTTATGGTTCAATGCCGAGAGAGTTTTCATTTAAATTTATGAATGCTTGGTTGCATGCACAGAGATGCCTAGAGAGTTTTCAGTTAAATTTCTAAATGCTGGGTTGAATGCCCAGATGTATTCTGGTGATAGGAAATGCGCACTTGAAGAGAAGCAAGGGAGATTGGTCCTTGTGCTATATATTGTTTTATATGTATATTTATTACAGCCTAATTTGCATGTTGCGCAGAAGCAAGGGAGATTTCCTTGTGCTATATATTGTTTTATATGTATATTTATTACAGCCTGATTTGCGTGTTGCGTAGAAGGAAGGGAAATTTCCTGGTGCTATATATTGTTTTATATGTATATTTATTACAGCCTGATTAGTATGCTGCTCAAAATCAGGGGAGATTGCTCCTTGTGCATTATATTGTTTCACATAAATATATTGAAACTGGGTTACATGCTGCACAGAGGTGGATCGGTGGATCCCCATGGTTTTCATTCATAAATTGTTTGTAGTTCTTCATGATTTTTATTGGTAGATCTTTACGCTGGATTATATATGTATCCATGCTCTGGTTATTTGGATTCTCTCTAGTTTTGTGAATGCGCAGGCCTCGGAATGATCCAGGTATGGTTTCAGGTTGTTCTATTTATGTGCATGTTGATTTTTCAATATATATCTACTTATATGTTTACTTAGTTTAAAATAGATTTCTTCCAGAAAAGGGAATAGGGCCCAGAGTTTATGGTGAATATAATATGGGTGTAGATCTCTATGTATTATATTTCTATCCTTACAGCTTGCGATATGGGAAAGGTAAATTCCGTGTACATGTATATAGCGTTTCTGCTGGAAAAAGTGGAGAAGTAACACACCTAATTTTTATTGGCATATTGATTTTCATTTTATATATATGTTTTCAGTCATTGCGCAAAGCTTTGGGAAGACTCTCGGGAAGCCTGTTGTTGGATATTTATATGTTCTTACTGCATGCTTAATGCCTTGGGGAAACTCTTTCTTTTTACTTCCATGTACATGTACATATTTTGTATTTAATATTACATGCTAATGTTCAGGTTTGCATTGCACAGAGATTGGTAGCTGGTCCATATATTCTTGGCATGTGATATACATCTATTATATAATTATATGTTGGATAATATGACCCTGACATTGGTTTCATGTTTTGCATATATGTGCTCTATTCTTCGGTGAATGCCCAGGTTGGGGAAAGATACACGGCATTGGGGAAAGGACGGCTGGTTAAGCCTGATCCTTGCTCCCTCTTTCAGGGCTTAAAATCACTGCTTGTGCAGGTTCGAGACCTGTTAGTGCAATGTTCATTATATTATGCAAGTTATTGAAAATAAAACCATAGGTGTAATTTATACATGAGGAAAGATGTTGGTTCCATGCTTATTGTGTGTATAGGTATATATATAATATGTTAGTTGGGGTAGGGAAAGCCTCCTCTCTGTACCTTGTATATATTACATTGGAGAAAATCCTTGGGAGGGAATCCCTGTGGTGCCTCTACAAAAGATGACTAATTGTTTTGGAAAGTGCTCTCGGTGAGAGGCTGGAGAAAGTAATTGCACACACACTCTATCGCGGAATGTATTCTATTTTTGATGAATAAATATGCGACAATTCCTTGGTGGACGTAGCCCAAAGAGTTGGGTACACCACATATACAGGTTTCTTCCTCATGTGTACTTGATGTGTTTTAATTTACTTTTGAAATGGGATGTAATGATAAGTTGCTTTATTAAAAGAATGCTATATGTCTATTTCCTAAGTTTACGTGTGGAATGATGCATATGGATGTTCTCGATGTGCACCAATATACAATTGTTCGAATGGAACAAGCCATTGGCTTGATGGATAATCATGTGTAATGTATTTAAGTTTTATAAAAAAAAGGAATGGTCAAACCAGTGTTCTTATTCAATATTAATTTCGATGGAAGTACATATATGACCTTGTATATAATATGACTAATAACTATTGGATTGATGTCGAGGAAAATTTTTACAACTCAATCCTTCACAATGGAAAAGTGGAAGCTGGGTATGTTATAAGGAGTACCAAGTCGGTGAACATGTGTTTCTAAAAATAAAGGCGAAACGAACCTCGTTGAGCTTGGGACGTTGCGGGAAACTATCCCCAAGATTTTGTGGACCTTTTGAAATACTGGCCAAGAAGGGCCCAGTAGCTTATGAGTTAGCACTACCAGCTCATATAAAAGTTCATAATGTTCTTCATGCTTCACTATTAAAGAAATATGTATACGCTACTAAACATGTTATTGATTGGTCCTTATTACAGGTGGAGCCCGAAGGGGATTTCACGCTAGAACCACTCCACACTCTGGACAAGAGAGAGGTGCATCTTTGGACCAGATGAGGCTACTTGAGAGAATGATGCCACCATGAAAGAGGCATACCCCCCCTTGTTTGATGATTTCATTCCTAGTCCCTAGAAACACCAGGATGGTGTTGTTCTAAGCGGGGAGGGATGTAATATCCCAAATTTTGGACTGACTATTTTATGATGTTATATTGGGCCACGGTCTCAGCACATATGAGTTATTCTGATTATTGGGCATAAGCCCTATTGCATATGATTTATTATTTTGTAGACTGACATATTGGGCATGGACCTTGATTGAATTTCATTATTTGATTATATAATGGGCAAGGAAGCCCCAATGTTTTGATTCATTTTTTACCATATGATGTGGGTACAAAACCTTAATATACTCAGATGATATTTTTATTACATAATGTGCAGTGATGTGAATGACATGATTGACTTATCTGGTGTGTTGAGCATGGACTCAAGAACACATGGATTACCTACTACTGGGCAAAAGCCCCAATGTAACTAGAGGAAATATTATGTACTGGGAGTAAGCCCTTATGTACATTGAGTGTTGGGCGTAATCCCTATAGCACTCCAAGCTTGATAAACGAATACCGAATCCGAGGCAACTTAAATATTCTAGATGTGCCTCACAACCACATTCTAGCACTAGTGTTGAGCAGAGGCTCTAGAATTGCACTAGTGTAACGCCCATGTGAGAGTGTTGAGTTAAAAGGCTCTGAAGAGCACTTGGGGTTACTGGATCTCAAAGTGTTGAGTCAGAAGGACTCTGAATATCACTTTTACTTTTATCACATTTATTTAATTGATTAAATGATTCATCTTTTTATCTATCATTACCTACTGCAGGAACTACCATGTTAAATGAGGGAATCCGACATGCAAGAGAGAGACTAGAGGCACCTAACCAAGCTGACCGAGACCATCCAAAGAATTGGACCTTGTCCTTAAAAATTAAAAGAAGTGTCATATGATGAAACAGAACTAAATGAAAGATAATTACCAGTAGTATTTTACGACTAACATGTATAAAGGCCTCAAGGATAATATTATTATTAAGGGCTTTAATAATAATGGTTCCATTATTTAATTATGGAATATAATTAGTATATATGATTCATGCATTATTTTTATATTATAAAGTGGTGTATTGATAGTTAAATGAAATATAATTATTGTTAGTATGATTATTATTATTAAATTATTATAATTATTATTAAGAGCATAAATCAAAATCACTTATAATTAAACAGTTGGAAAAGGTCGTAGTCAAGAGGACTAGATATTTAATTAAATAATAGTTTTTAATTATTAATTATTGAATTTAAGGAAACTAATTACTTCAACAGTCATAATTCAAGACTTCACTAATTAAAGAGGGCAGATCTCAAGTTTTGGGGATCATCTATCATTCTTGGTCATTATCATTCTCTTATGGTAATCTAAGAAGAGTATTCTGCAAGTAGCCTCACTTAATAATTCTCAGATCTGAACCAGCAGTACACCTAGGGCCTCTATCTCTCATTGCAAGTTGGAATCCAGCTCGGGGAGATCCATACAGAACAAGGAACAGTTGTAGGATCATGGTTGGGAGGAGCGTGGTAGTCCCAAGGTTATCTAGCTAAGAATACCATCCTAATAGGTCAGCTAAATACAATAGATCTACATTGACTACTGTTTGAGTGTGCAGGTTTCTATAGGAAGGGATCAAGTGCCAAAGTAGCCAGGCTCCTACAGGAAAGAACTAGGTGCCAAAGCCACCAGGTATATGGTATTAAATTATTCCCATGTTTCAAGTTATAATAGACATAGATTATTTTGTTACTAGCATTGATATTTAAGCATTGTTTAAAGTATCATTACAAATATTATTAGCTTAGAGGTTTTGGCCCATAAACTAGTGGAGAGTCTAGCAGGTCTAGCCAAGCTATCCTGTGCTAGACGACACCCTAATTATCTTCTAGGTTAGGATCATTATGTTTTCTTTTGAAAGTAAATGTGACTTATGTTGGAATCATCCTATCAACTTATAACGCAGGGTTTATTTCTGTTTCTTTTAAATTCTTTTATTATCCCTTCTATGCCTAGGAAGCATCAAACAAAATGACACCAATATCATTTCAGATATCGATTCTCTTAACCATACTATACATCCAACCGTGGATTTAAACATTAAACAGTATATTAATATCGTTGTTCTTTCAAAACTAGGGCATCATTCTACATTATCATTAGCTCCATGATTTCAATCAAATAAACAAACATTATATCAAAACCAACCAAAGATGCATTCCTCATCAATCAAGTCTCACTACCAACAAGTGTAGCCCATAAAACATTTAAACTGTATTATGTTTTGCCATCAAAGGAATTGGTCACATGATCAAGCTTCACAAAAGTTGTATTAACTTATACAGTAGCTAGACAGCATAGAGTTTCCCATAGGAACATTACATTTATACCCAAGTATTTTCCACTACCTTTAAACAAGCACTTACAGTCAACCTTTAAACATAAAATACAAGCCAGGGATCGAATCCCTCTTTTCCCCATTTAAAAGTACAACTACCAGAAAATGAAGTAAGAGGAACCGACCGACACAAGAATTTTCAGGAAAGGGTTAGACCATCTATCAACACATACATCTAGCAGTGATTATAAAAGCTGAGAAACCCCAAATCCTTTCAACATACAGAGCCACGTTAGCCACTTGGAAGAAAACACCCAAACATTACTTCAAATAAGAGAGAAGACGTAAAGTTTAGTTCCAGGCTCAAGGACTCTTAGAAAAACAATGCAGAGACCAAACCACCATAGAGGCAATCGTAGTTCACAATAAATACAAACCAGGGTAAGGTCACGATACCTTATCTGTACAAATATTCCATCATCAACCCCCGGAGAAGAGGTGACGGTAGAAACAACGACATCAAAACTACACTTGCCATAAGGAAATGCGGAAAACAGACATCACACGAAATTATTATAGCATTATACAAAAGACCATTGCTCTTTCCCACAGGTCCAAGAACTCATTATATAAACCCCGGTGTTGATATTGGGCAATATTAAACTTACAAATTATACCAAGTTCAACATTGAGCTGACTGACAAAAACCCTCTGGGGCCATAGAAAACAAAAGTTACATTTCACATTGGTCCAGCCAAAGGCGACTTCAAGGAACCCAAAACTTATTGCAAAAAAACCAATCAGGCTCATAGAAGTTGTTCATAAGCACACATAAACAGTACCCCCCACAGAGGCAAAAGGAGGGGCTAAGAAATGGCATATTCTGGACTTATCATTTTTCAAACATCACCACTGTCAAGTCTTGGCCACGCAGAAGAGAAACGCGAGTGAACACCTGCAACAAAACATGCCATACGAATGTCAAAACTCTATATCAAGATATATATATAAATGCAAATAGCAAGGGTGTAGTATGAATCTGAGAAGAATTACCTCCGAATGTTTAGACGCCATCTCTACTCCATATGGTATGCTAACCATGAGCCACAGCTCAGGTCAGTAACGAAACCCTCAACGCACCCACAGCAGGCAGGAGAAATGAACCACGAAAATACTTCTTTGTTGGTGTAGAACCCTAGAAGAAACCCCCAGTACAATTGGCAGCATTGGCCATGTGCATCGCAGAACTACATTCAATGTTACCACCCACTCCAAATATTTCCACGTGACTCAAAAACTCTATACTATTAGAACCCTTCGAAATCCACGTGTATTGTAAATACAATCAACCATACAATGACCCGAAACATTACATAGTGCCATTTAATAATTACAAGATTAACAAGTGGTGTAGTTTCACAAGTATTACAAACCCCAATAAGGATTTTAAAAGGTGTCAACCTTCAAAGCCCTCACACTTGAGACTTAAACAATTGCTAGAAAGGTGGAGTAGGCATTCTCGGTAGATGCCTCATAAGTATACCTACAAACAAGTACAAATTGAATGCATTAGAGAAACTCGCTAAGTAAGTCAGAAGTTTCCATTTCTTAAACCCTACCTCTCGGCAGCCCTGATGGGGTACGTAGCCTTGAAAGACCATGCATCTCATCACAGGTCATCAGCCGCTATCATTCGGGATCCATCCCACGTGAATGGTCAAATAGACTTTTATAATTATGCACGCAAACTCTTGAAACAATAAGAAAAGGATTTATACGATTACACCTTAAACACTTGGTTCACTTACGACAGAGTTTCATTTAATCACTTCCGCAAAGCTGTAGAAGTTACAATCAGCAAACCTTGACACTTATGAAATTAAGACACTTCAAGAATACGAAACAAACACTGGTGCAGTAGGTACTTATCAGTATTGAAAGATGATTTACTATTCTTCATATCTTTATCAGTTTAATATAGTATCGGAAAATTTTTAAATTTTCACTATTTTTAGGGACATTACAAAATTGCTATCCACTTCTACCTTAGATCTAGGAAGGTACGTGATCTATCTGTACCCTCTACGAGTATTCTAGGAATGAGGAAAATACCCACAAAATATACAAAAGGGAAAGGGAGAAGAAGACAATTACATCTTGCATTGGAACAAGAACTTCCTCCTAAGAAACATGTTGCTGGTAGGAAGCAATCCATTGTTGGAGCACTTGGACTGTTGAAATCCCTGGAAGGGGTCCCCCCATGAAAATTATCGCCTTTAGCTATTGGGGTTTGTAAATCCCCTTAAAAGTACTTTTCCTTAAGAAGTTGGTTCTCTAAAACAAACTAGATATTGTGTTCTATAAGAGACATTAGGAAATGGGGAGATTAATTCAAAGGAATTGGAAAAATTCTTCAAGGATTGATGTTTTATGGCATAAGATGGAAAAGGCCGCTATGGATGTTTGGAAATAGAATGGAACCCTAGATCCGTAAAATATAAAAAATATTGAGGTTTTGATTCAGGATTAGGGTTGGAAGTATTTTTTATTGAGATGGGTTCTTCTTTCATCATCCTAAACATTTATGGGCCTTATGCTGAGAGAGTCACCTTCTGGGATTCAGTTTTCAAGAAATCCTTTGCAAAAGCATACAACATGATTATAGGAGGAGACCTAAATTTTACTCTAGGTGTGCATGACATCCAAGGATCTAGGGTTAGGATTGATCCCCTAGATGATTAGTTCTCTCAAAAAAATTATGATGGTGGTCTTCTAGATATTGAGCTAGTCAAATTGAAGCCTTCCTAGAATAATAAGAGGCTAGGAGAAAATAGAATTTCTAATTAAAAGGTTGGATCATTTTTTCATTATTGAAAAGTTCATGGATCAGAGAATCATGCTGAGAAAGTGGATAAACTATGGTGGGGAATCCAATATCCTTCCTATATTTTTGGAGATGCATGGGGGATTCTGAACACATGCAAGCCACTCCAATCTTTGTGGAGCCTAGTTAAAATAAGATGTTTTTATGAATTTAATAGACAATACAGGGGTTCCATGCAATTTGGATGAAGGGGGTCCATCCACAATTCATTTGCAAAAAAATTGAAGAACTTCAAGACAGAGGTGCAAGAAAGGGAAAAAACTAAGAAAATCAACAATGATCGGGAACTAAATCTGATTGAAACTGACTTTGAATATGTATATGATACAAATGGAGGAGGAAAATCTACTTAGGATTCCAAAAGAAATTCTGAGTAGTTTAAAGGGTAGGAGGTGGAAACTTTTAGCGAAACTGGAGGAAAATTAGATGTTCAAGAGTAGAGATATTTAGTTGGAGTATGGATATGAAAAAAAATAAAAAAATACAGGCTTATGTGGAAGGGAGGAAGATGCAAAATACTATTTGGGGTCTAAAATAATAGAACAACAAACAAATTTCTTCATTCGAAAGTCTGCCCAGATTGGGAAAATCTCACTTCCAGAACCTTTTCAAAGAAGACAAGTGAGTCACAATTGCTAAAATGGTTCCAATGGAACAATGTTTCCTAGGTTTTGTGACCCTAGAGGACACTATGGAGTTGATGGAAGAGGTTTCAGTGGAGGAATTAAAAGAGGTTATGCATAGATTTCCGAAATTCAAGAGTCCTCGCCCAAATGGATGGATGATTGAGTTCTTCCTTTCCTTATATGAGACCATTGGACCAAACCTCCTTAGGCTAATTGAATAGTCACGGATCAGGGGATTTATTCATTCTCCATTGAACAAAACCTTGATAACTCTTATCCCAAAAAATAGACAACCCTCAAACAATGGAATATTTTCAACCAATTTCACTCTATAACATTACATATAAAGTGGTGCTTAAAATCATTTCTAGAAGAATAAAGCAGATCCTTTCAAATGTCGTATCATGAAATTAGTTTTGGTTTCTAGAAGGTAGGAAAATACATGAGGCAATTGGTGTGGCTAAAGAAGGGATGCATGGTCTAAAAGTGTGGAAAATGAAATGGGTGGTGTTGAACATAGACCAATTTAAATCATATGACTGAGTAAGATGGCTCTACATTCGCTATCTCCTGACTCATTTAGGATTTGAAATTGATTTCATCAATTGGGTCATGAGATGTATGCCCAATGTCTCCTTTTTAGTCCTTATTAATGGATCAACTTCCCCTTTTTTCATGCAGAAGGTGCCTACGGCAAGGATTTCATTTATACCCCCTTTCATTTAAGTTAGTAGCAGAATGACTTAGCAGCTCATTGACTGATGCAAAAAGAAGAGGGAAAATGAAAGATCAAGATAGAGATCCATAGGGAGAGATACGCAAGTCTATTCCAAAATCCAAAGAAAAATATTGGAACTCCAACAATGTTGGGAATTTCAAAACAAATTACAAGGAAGAGAGAAAGAGGAAAAAGAAGTAATAAATCTAAAAAATATTTAGAGGATGATGGTGGAGATTCATTTATTGCATTTTTGGTGACCCATGCACGGTAGAATCCATATGTTATAGACTTTTGAGATTCCGTGAGTATCACATTGAAACAAAAGTAGTTTTAAGTGTACCAGAAATATGATGGTGGGATGGTTTACCTTTGTGATGAATCTGGCTCACATATTAGTTTTCCATTGGAGTCTTAAAAAAAATTCCTAATGGCTAAGCCAAGGGACGAATGGAGTTTTTCACGTTGTAGGTGTTGCATTTAACCTAATATCAGTAAGTAAAACTAATTATGTGGTTGTGTAGGACGATAAAGGTGTTAAGGATTGATAAGAGTAGACATTTTTGTTCTGCAAAGTTCGAAAGGATTTGTCATGAGAATGGCACTGAAATTCATAAATCAATTCCACATATCTCTCAATATAATTGAGTTGCACAATAGATGAATATCATATTGATAGAGATATCTAAGACTATGATTAGTGGAGTTGTCTTGGAGAAGAGTTTTTGTGTAGAAGAGGTTGCTACCACATTCTACCTATTAATTGCTAGGGCCCACATTATCAATAATCTAGATGTAGAAACTAATTTCAAAGTTTGGTGGGAAAAATGTGTGTAGAAGCTAATTTCAATAAATATGTTGTGGAGTCAAGTAATGAATCCAATATATATATAGAACTATATTTTGTTGAGAATTGGATAGATGTCCATAGAAGGCTCACCACAATGGCTCTATTGTTTGTAAAGTTGTGATTTTATGTTAAATACTCAAAATGAAAGGCTGTTAGTTTGGAAGATAGGAAAAAGGATTTAAAGGTAAAAAAAACCATAAGCAATGAGTTGTGCAAGTTATCGACTCTTTGAGAGCCATTTATAGTCCTTGAGAGGAAAGGGCCTCTTCAAGTTCTATAAGTGTTAGATCCAAATATAGAAACAATTAAAAAACAAGAATGGAAGATATTTGATACTATAAGTTTGGTGGAAAATGAAGCTACAGAATTGCATTAAGAGATATGTATCAAGTAATGCTTGAAAGATGAAGAGGATAAAATCATCTACTGGAATAAACTTTATATAACTAGATAGGCTCCCATTGGTGTCCTCTATGTAAAATAGAAGAGAAGATTACTTGCCATATATTAATGTCATTTTATTATAAAAAACAAGTTTAAAAAAAGTGGGATCTCTTAGAGATATAAATGTTCGATGGCATGGTTCAACAATGGAAGAAAATATTAAGGATTGGAGTAGCAATAGGGAAATAATGAAAACATTACCCAATCATAACTTGCTTTATCATAATTGCTTTCAGAGCACTATTTGTTAAGAAATAAGCTATCCTCTAAAAGAAGGTTGTAGTAAAAATTGAATGCATTAATTCATAAGTTGTCCATATCTAGAAACATCAAACAAACAAAACCAAAAAGCTCATTAGGCAAGTAAAAATAAAGTTGATTAATAAAATAAGATGATAAATGTTTTTATGGAGCTTCCCAAGACTCCTCACATGTGAGTGGAAGGCTAGGTCTTACTCTCATGAGAGCATCTTTTGGTAGAAGATCAAACAATGCAACATAATTATTGAATCTCAAAGTAATTCTCATTTCCTTATATTCAAAGCATCTTTTGGTAGAAGATCGAACAATGCAACATAATTATTGAATCTCAAGTTAATTGTAATGTTGGTGGTAGAATATGGAGTTTCAGTCTTACATGTGAACACCAAAATCTCAAGCTAATTGTAATTTTGGTTGTAGAATATGGAGTTTCAGTCTTCATACCAGACATGGAGACTTACGGCATTACTCTCCTCCATTACTTACCAGACATGGAGACTTACGCCATTACTCTCCTCCATTACTTACCAGACATGGAGACTTACGCCATTACTCTCCTCCATTACTTTGTAGAGAAACTTAAAAAAAAATTGATTTCAAAGAAAAATGCAAAATTAAACATAGATCACCGAAACAAAGCCTGTCTGCATGAAATTTCAAAACCCATTCATTATTAACGCCCTGTGTTTAGGTCCTCTGTTCTAAGAAGAGATTTAGTTTTGAAGAGAATATGCGTAAAAGTGAAATATGCATAAATCAATATTAGCATTTTCGGAGTTTGCTTTTTTAATTGGAATTAATAATTCACGAGCTAGACATTCAAAGAAGTCAGGTATCAAAATTGCCACTCAATAAATGAACCAACGTCTGCATCCTGTGATCCTGTGCAGTCACATAAAAATGAAATTGAATCTCTCCAATGTGCCGATGGAAATATAAAGCAATGGAGCTACCAGAGTAATATATGGTGCACACCCTATCTATTACTAAAAAATTTTGTTAAAAGATTAACAATATCAATATCAGACGCCCTAACTATTCTAATGGGACAAGAAATCTGAAAGACATAAATTACTAGAACCTCTTTGCAGCAGTAAGCTTTTCATACTGTTGTGTAGTGCCTACACATTGCTCTTTGCTAAAGATGTTTCCCTGAATTTCACGGGATGTGAGGAGAACGTGAAGCATTTGCTGAACTGACAAATTCTCACCAAACGTTTGCCGTTCCAATGACTTCGGGATGGAATCAAGTTTGGCTTTAGCGCACATTCCACCACGTTCAACAAATGGACTTAATGTTGAAACTAACTTTATGCTATCTTGGGTGCTAGGGTTTATTGTTCTGGCTGATCTGAGATCATGGGACCGAGACAGCGATGAAGGCATACATTCCAGAACATGCACTTGCGCCTGCAGGAATTTCACGTATTAACCGGCTTCCTCCAGCATTTTAGCAGTATCTACCTTTGATCGTAGGGGAATAAGTTTCTCCAGGCATCCGATTTTTTCCTGGATTTTTCTCCTCCTCAAACACGCTGCAATGCTATGAGGCTCCACTGAAAGCCCTGTAGTTGTATAACGATATCGCTGATATTCAGTCGGATTTTTCTCGCTGAATCCTTTTCTAGTGACGAAGACACAGAGGACCAAGAAAACCCGGGTGATGTAATGTTGAATCCAGACGGAATCTGAGAAGCCATCGAAGAAATATTCCTCGGCGAGTTCTCATTGCTTCCGACGCTTCTCTCACAACCTCTCGGCAGGTTCTTCATCACCTCTTCCATAGTATACGCGCAGCACGAAATTCGTGGACGCTTAGCTACCGATTCCTTATAGGACTCCGCATATGATTCTGATGGACTCAGCAGAACCGATTGCGAAGGCACTTGACCAATAGGAGTCTGCAATTGCTCGGCCTGTCGTTCCACTGCGGAGAAGTTGTGCAACCGGCGCGGCATGGCTTTCTTCAAAGGTTGAAGATGCACCAGCAAAATCTAGGGAGGATTCGTAACTGGGGAAGTGCAGCTGCTGCCAGAGTGGATCGGGTTTCCGGATGATAAGTACCTACTGCACCCGTATTTATTTTCTATTCTTTGAAGTGTCTTAATTTCATAAGTGTCAAGGGCTGCTGATTGTAAATTCTACAGCTTTGCATAAGCGATTAAATGAAACTCTGTCGTCCGTGAACAAGTGTTTAAAGTGTAATAATACAAATCCTTTTCCTATTGTTTCAAGAGTTTGCGTGCATAATTATAAAAGTCTAATTGACCATTCATGTGGGATGGATCCCTAATGATAGCTGTTGATGACCCGTGATGAGATGCATGGTCTTTCAAGGCTACGTACCACGGCAGAGCTGCCGAGAGGTAGGGTGTAAGAAATGGAAACTTCTGACTTACTTAGCGAGTTTTGCTAATGCATTCAATTTGTACTTGTTTGCAAGTATACCTATGAGGCTTCTACCGAGAATGCCTACTCCACCTTTCTAGCAATTGTTTAAGTCTCAAGTGTGAGGGCTTTGAAGGTTGACACCTTTTAAAGTCTTGTTGGGGTTTGTAATACTTGGGAAAATCCACCACTTGTTAACCTTGTAATTATTAAATGGCACTATGTAATGTTTTGGGTCATTCTATGGTTGATTGAATTTAGAATACATGTGGATTTCGAATGGTTCTAATACTATAGATTTTTTGAGTCACATTGAAATATTTGGAGTGGGTGGTCGCATTGAATGTAGTTCTGCACACCAACAAAGAAGTATTTTCGTGGTTCATTTCTCCTACCTGTTGTGGGTGCGTTGAGGGTTCCGTTACTGACCTGAGCTGTGGCTCATGGTCAGCACACCATATGGAGTAGTGATGGCGACTGCACATTCAAAGGTAATCCCCAGGTTTATACTACATCTCGTTGCTATTGCATTTATATATATCATGATATAGAGTTCAGAGTTCTAACTTTGTATGGCATGTTTTGGTTGTCAGGTGCTCATTGGCATTTCTCTTCTGCATGGCCAGGACTCGATAGTGGTGATGTGTGAAAAATGGTAAGTCCAGAATATGCCATTTCTTATTTCCTCCTTTCGCCTCTGTGGAGTGTACCTTGGTGTTTGCTTTGGAGAAACTTTGTAAGCTCGATTTGGTTTTCTGCAACAATTTGTTGGGTTCCTTAAGGTCACCGTTGGCTTGACCCTCTCTATGAAGACTCGTTGTATTTAATATTTTATGATGGAACTTCTGAGGGTCTCGCTGCTTGTAGCAGGGTTCAAATAGATTTGGCCTCAGTTGTACCTATGTGAATATGGGATTCTAAAAAGGGTATTTCTTTTTGTTTCTGTCGTGTAAGTAATTATGGGTATCATCTTTTGAAGTTTGAAATGTAAATAATAGAGGACATATGTGCTTTCATTTCTCTGAGGTTTTAAATGGCTGCATGAAGCGACCCTGGCTACTGTATTTTTGATTGATGCCTTTGGCAGTATAAAAACTGAAATGGAAAAATCTTTTATCTAAATAAATGGAGTCTGTGATATATACCTTGGCTTGTCTTGCGTATTTCTTTCCTATGGCATAAATTATGACAATTTATGCGTTGTTATAGTCTTATCCTGTAGCTAGACGTTTGGGTTGCTGAATGATAGATTTGTATTTCATTGATACCAGTGAATTTGTTACAAATGATTCTGGGCAAGATGAGTTACTCCAAGGGTTTGATACCTCGACCAGTGGTTTATTAGTTTTCGAAAAGTATGGGCACCTATCCTAGGTTATGAGTTTCGAACCGTGAACTGGGGAAGTGCCCATTTAGAGTTTTCAAGCTTTATGATGTAATCTTAAGTCTCTGTTTGTATTCGTGTGTAGTCGTGGCCTTCGTAAGTCTGCTATGTGTGAGTTTTAAGACTTTAAGGTGGAAATAAATCATGGTCGTTGAAGTCTTCCTATAGTACCGATTGCGTTTGACTTCTATAAGTCTTTAAAAAATGAAGTCCCAATTCTTCCTATGAATTTCTATTTTACTGTTTACAAAGATGAATGGTTTGTTTAACATGGAATTAGTTTTAAGGTTATTGTGTATTTGAATAAATTTGTTGTGATGTGATGCGCCCTTGATTGGGGATGGGATTTGACGCACGAATTAAGAGATAAGCCCGTAAGGGTTTTGGGATTGGCACCCATCTTTGAAATGTCGATGACGATTGTATTATATGTAAACCTATGTTTGGATATGTGAACCTATGTTTTGGAATGTGACTTTCTGTGTAATATTTGATGCGTTTAAAACTGGACTAAAGATTTCTATTGTAGAGATGTTTGATATTTTAAATGTGTAGTGCAGCTGAAAGTTTTGATGACTGGTTTATATTTGTATTGGTAATGTTTCCAGCATGTACAGAGTAAGAATGTAAAAGATCTAATGGTATAGGTGAACATGTACTACGAATAATGGAATATGATTTTAAAGAAAAGAAAAATAACATATACTAAGATAATACGATTCCAAAGAAATATATATATATATCTATAAGCAAGAAGTTATAAAATCCTAACCCAGAAGGAAATATACGTTGTCTAGAAAAGGTTAGCTTGGCTAGACCTGCTAGACCCTCCACTGGGTTATGGGCAGAACCTTGAATTTGATATTATGGGTAAGGATAACAATGCTCCAGCATCTAATTTTAATTGTAGAAGCCTAACTTTATTATACTGAAATTTTGAAACATTAAATACTCCATACCTGGCTGCTTGAGTACTTGGTCCCTTCCTTTGGAAACCTAGCTGCTTGGCACTTGAATCCTTCCTGTAGTGACCTGCATATTCAACAATGGTTAATGCAGAGCCTGTTGTGTCTAGCTAACCTGCTAGGGTGATTTCCTTTAGCTGGATAACTTTGGGGCTACAGTGTTCCTCCCAACCATGATCCTACAACCATTCTTGGTTCTGTGTGGATCCCCCCGAGCTGGATTCCAACATGCAAAAGAGAGAACCTAGATCCACTACTGGTTCGGTTTTGAGAATTATTAGGTGAGGCTGCTTCAGTTTCTTGGAGCAAAAAATACTTTTCTTGGATTACCATAAGAGAATGATAATGACCAAGAATGATGGATGATCCCCAAAACTTGGAATCTGCCCTCTTTAAGTAGGGAAGTCTTGAATTACGGCTGTTGAAGTAATTAGTTTCTTTAAATTCAATAATTAATAATTAAAGATATTATTTAATTAAATATCTAGTCCTCTTGAACTAGGAGTTTTCCAACTATTTAACTATAAGTGATTTTGATTTATGCTTTTAATAATAATTTTACTAATTTAATAACAATAATTATAATGACAACAATTATACTAACAATAATTATATTTTACTTACTTATTAATACACCACTTTATAATAAAAAATAATGCATAAATCATATATATAATTATATTCCATAATTAAATAATGGCACCATTATTATTAAAGCCCTTAGTAATAATATTAGCCTTGAGGCCTTTATACATGTTAGTCATAAAAGACTACTGGTAATTATCTTTTATTTAGTTCTGTGTCATCACATGACACTTCTTTTAACTTTTAAGAACAAGGTCCAATTCTTTGGATGGTCTTGGTCAGCTTGGTTAGGTACCTCTAGTCTCTCTCTTGCATGTCATATTTTCTTGTTTAACATGGTAGTTCCTGTTGTAGGTGATGATAGATAAAAAGATGAATCATTTAATCAAATTAAATAAATGTGATAAAAGTAAGAGTGCTATTCAGAGTCCTTCCGACTCAACTCTTGGAGATCCAGTAACCCCAAGTGCTCTTCAAATCCTTTTCGCTCAACACTCTCACATGGGTGTTACGCTAGTGCAATCCCAAAGCCTCTGCTCAGCACTAGTGCTAGAATGTGGTTGTGAGGAACATCTAGAATATTTAAGTTGCCTCGGATCCGGTATTCGTTTATCAAGCTTGGAGTGCTCCAGGGCTTATGCCCAACACTCAATGTACATCGGGGCTTACTCCCATTACATAATATTTCATCTAGGTACATCGGGGACTTTGCCCAGTACGTAGGTAATCTGTGTGTTCCTGAGTCAACGCTATACACACCATATAAGTCAATCATGTCATTCACATCACTGTGTAGTATGTAAAAAAAATCATCTTAGTATATTCGGGTTTTCTACCCACATCATATGGTAAAAACATGAATCAAAACATTGGGGCTTCCTTTCCCAGTATATAATCAAATAATGAAATTTAGTCAAGGTCCATGCCCAATATGTTAGTCTACAAAAGAATAAATCATATGCAATAGGGATTATGCCCAATAATCAGAATAAATCATATGTGCTGGGGCAGTGGCCCAATATAAAATCATAAAATAGTCAGTCCAAAATTCGGGATATTACAGTGATGAACATTAACCTCATCATGACAAGGAAAGAAGTTGCAAGTTGTCTCAGGCGTGAGACAAGAATATGGATACACTGTTGGATAATCATTCTCGTACTCAGTATTATTTTCTTCAGCTCCGCCATCACCAAGAAAAGGAAAGGCATCCATCAATGATACATAAGTGGAAGCAGCAAAATATGCATCATCATCGAAAATGTTATTACTAATCATTTGACTCCCGTAATGGTGCAATCTTCCGATACCCACTCCAACTCCTGTCCCTTGTTGCTGAAACCCTCCCATTCCGATGCACCCGAATTCCATGATGACACTCTCAAACAATTATCAATCTTTCCACTCAGAAACAGAAACTCAAGAGCAAACACCAACTTGAGCAATGATGATTCTGGACTCAAGAGCAAACACCAACTTGAACAACGGTATCGCCTTCTGAATTATTTTATAATTGAAGGCCCAACCCGGCATAGCCTATTGCATTTAATATTCTACCCGGCTTCTTCCAAATAGTTAATTCAAATCATTATGCATACGGCTTTAATTTTATCTTTTCGTGTTAACGAGAGTTGGCCCGAGGATATCATCATTATTAACCAAACCCTAGCCCTAGCAGTTACTGCGTTAGTGTTCATCCACCAGCAAAATGGCTTTGTTGGATAACCGACTAGTATGAATAGAGGACATATCAAATGTGAAAATGCCTTCGCTCGTTTCCCATTAACTTTATTGTAGAATTTGAAAAACAACAATGGTAGGAAGTTAGCCATTATTAAATTTGAGAGTGGGCTTTCTATACAATCATTTAGTTTGGTTATTTATAAATTTTTGAAGTGTGAATAATAATATTAAATTACCGTGGTTATTGAGTTAACCATATTTTACAAATTGGATATATAAACCATTATTAAATTCTGGCTCACCTCTAGGTTCAAGTTTCAATGGTCTATGTGGGCTTTCTATACAATCATTTAGTTTGGTTATTTGCCCATTTTTCAAGTGTGAATAATAATATTAAACTACCCTGGTTATTGAGTTAACCATATTTTACAAATCGGATATATAAACCATTATTAAATTTGGGCTCACCTCTAGGTTGAGAGTTTCAATGATCTATGTGGGTTGTCTATACAATCATTTAGTTTGGTTCTTTACCAATTTTTGAAGTGTGAATAATAATATTAAATTACGGTGGTTATTGAGTTAACCCTATTTTGCAAATCGATTATATAGTTTTAAAGCCTCTTAATGAGTTGTATATTTTTTATAAATTATATTAAACACAAAATGTTAATAATTTAATGTTTTTTTAAATTGTATTTAGAGCCGTGTTAGATTTTATATCCCTCTTTATTTTTAATTTATTTTTGCAATCTTTTTAATTTCTTTGTTTTGGACTCTTCTTTATATTTTCTTTAAATAAAATTGTATATTGATATTATGATTATTTAGTGCATTTGTTTTTATTTAAATTTATTTTTAGTGTTGTAATTTAATCTAAGTTTTTAATGTTTCCTTAAGATATATATAATAGTAGTAGTAATTTATTTTTGAGGTCAGAACCAAGCTAGACACCAATTTGGTGTATGATACCTCCTTATCTTGAAATCTTAGAGTCTTTGTTCACAACCTTTACATTGGGTCTTCCACCACCTTATAGCTTTTACATGGTCTCTTCCAACAACTTATAAACTATAATTATTTTCTTCATTACAATATGTATCTAACAAAGACAAAAAAATTAATACATTAAAACATAGTATTTACATTAGTAGTACTTTAAATAACTACACCATGAAATGCCCAAGTAGTATACACGTAACTCTACATTTTAGATTAATCCAATCCACCATTAATATCTTGTCACCAAACACTCCAATTTTTTTCAAAGAACACATATAGCAAGGAGTTCACCCTACTATAATGTTTAGCTTGAAATATGGTTTTCAATTCATGAATATAATAGCACTATCATCGCGAAGTGGAGTTTCTAAAACAAGAACCTCTTATCGTATGGGTAACCTACTAAACATTTAATTCTAAGCCCTGAAAGAACACATTTTTTTAGATAACCATAGCCCCCAAATCAAAAAAATGAAGATCTATGTGAACTTTCATATCTTTGTCTATTATCTAGAAATGAAAAATGAAGGACCTTTCTTCCCATATATTATTCCAAGTAGTAATTTGAAATATCTCTATCCATACTTCTCGAGTCAAAGGACAATTGACAAATACATGGTCCACAATTTCCTTGCTATTTTTGCATATAATACATATTCTAGGACCCTCCACTTTATATTATAGCAATTATCTCATGTATGTTTTTCACTCAATTACTCTCCACTCAATTATTCTACTTTCTTCATCTTATATGTCCCAATTTTGTAGTATATTCACCATTCCCCTAATTTTTTTTGTGACATAATCATTTTATCCTCCTTAGAAATATTTAATACACTAGAAGTTACACTTTTAACATAAAAAATTCATGTTCATCATCTTTTAGCACAAATAGAACAATCAATTTCAAACCATTTTCCATCAACCTCACAAGTTTCACTTAGTTAGCTATGAAATAGCACATGCTTTCATGGGATGTTAATGAATATCTCTATTTTAATTAAATATTAAGGAGTACTTATGAAAATCCTTTGTTGAACCCTTTCCTAATATATATTTGCAATTTTAAAATACCCCTCTTTTCACTAGATATCCTCTATATCCATTTTTCCCATCACATTTTTGGAACCCCATTTTTATTTATACTACTGATATGAGAACATGACATAACCCTTATAGTCCTTGAAATATTATAGGGTGAAATTTGACATCTTGGTGAGGGCATCTATTTTGGCATGTGAAACAAACCCTTGAACTTATCTTGGAATCACACATAGTTTCTACAATAGACGTCACACCACCTTGACACACATATCATACCTATTCAAATGTAATTCTAAATTCAGACACAACCATTCACACCGCATTCACAAATAGATCATACATATACAAGAACAAACAAGAACTAGCTCGGTTGCATGCACTATTGGACCCACACCACCTTGACATCCAAAGTTACACCCATTAATATCTCGTTCAACCCTTCAATACCTAATTCTAACCCACCACCAATATTTTTATATGTTTCTAATAAATTAAAAATCCCCTAGGCCAATATATACTATTAAATATATCACTTCCATTTTTTTGAATTTGAAACCTCTTGATATGAACAGTGATAAGATTCAGAGTTCTAGGAGCACGATGATGATTTTATCCATTGTTTATGTAATATCCCAAATTTTGGAAGGACTATTTTATGATGTTATATTGGGCCACGGCCCGAGCACCTATGATTTATTCTGATTATTGGGCATACGCCCTAGTACATATGATTTATTCTTTTGTAGACTGACATATTGGGCATGGACCCTGACTGAATCTCATTACTTGATTATATATACTAGGAAAGGAAGCCCCAATGTTCTTATTATGTTTTGATGTGGGTACAAAACCCTAATATACTGAGATGACCTTTCCTTACATACTGTGCAGTGATGTAAATGACATAATTGACTTATAGGTGTGTTGAGTGTGGACTCAAAAACACACAAATTACCTACGTACTAGGCAAAAGCCCCAGTGTACCTAGAGGAAACATAATGTACTGGGAGTAAGCCCTGATGTACATTGAGTGTTGGGCATAAGCCCTGGAGCACTCCAAGCTTGATAAACGAATACCAGATCCGAGGCAACTTAAATATTCTAGATGTGCCTCACAACCACATTCTAGCACTACTGTTGAGCAGGGACTCTTGAATTGCACTAGAGTAATGCCCATGTGAGAGTGTTGAGTTAAATGGCTCTGAAGAGCACTCGGGGTTACGGAGTTTCAAAGTGTTGAGTCGGAAAGACTCTAAAGAGCACTTTTATCAAATCTATTTAATCTGGTTAAATGATTCATGTTTTATCTATCATCACCTACTGCAGGAGCTACCATGTTAAACGAGGGAATCCGACATGCAAGAGAGAGACTAGAGGTACCTATCCAGGCCACCGAAAGACCATCCAAAGAAGTGGACCTTATTCCTAATTTATTAAACAAAGTATCTTGTGAAGAAACAAGATTTAATATTATTATTATTAAGAATTTAAATAAATAATGAGGTGACTATTTATTTATAAAAGACTTTTTACAAGAACATAAGTTATGCATAATGGGATGCCACATTAATTTAAAATATTAATGAAGTATTAATATTTAGTGGGTAGACACCTTGGCAAATAGTATTAATAGTACATTAATACTTAGGTAGAAATACTATTAAGGTAATTATTATTATTATTATTATTATCTTTACTATTTATTGTTATTATAAATAATGTATTAATAATTAAGTAAAGTATAATTATTGTTATTTTAAATTATTATGAAAAGTTTAAATTAAAACCATTCCTAACTAAAACAAAAGGAAGAGTCCTAGTTGAGAGGACTAGTTAGTAAGTAATTAATTTCTTTTAAATAAATATTAATTATTTAAGTTAAAGAAACTGATTGTTCCAACAGTCCTAATTCAAGACTCCCCTACTTAAAGAGGGTAGATCCCAAGTGTTGTGGATCATCTTCTTTTATTATCATTCCCTTATGGTAATGATAGGAAAGTATTTTTCTGCTCCAAGAAACTCAAGTAGTTGCACATAATAATTCCATGATCTGAATCAATAGTGGACCTAAGTTCTCTATCTCTCACTGCATGTTGGAACCAAGATCGGGGGGATCCAGATAGAACCAAGAAAGGTTCAGGGGTCAAGGTTGGGAGGAACATGGTAGCCCCAAATTTATCCAGTCTAATGAAATCATTGTAAATAGGTCAGGAAGATCCCTCAGGCTCTACCTTAACTATTGTTTGAGTGTGCAGGTTACTAAAGGGAAGATTTAAAGTGCGAAGTGGTTAAGCTTCTACAGGAAGGAACCAAGCGCTCAAGCATCCAGGTATGGGCCAATCTTATATTTCTATTAAAAATTTAAAAGTAGGTGCTACAACATTGTTTCATTACCCATTTGTTTTCATTACCAATTATATCTTCATTACGAAAAATTGAGGTTGTCCCCAGAATACAGTGGAGGGTCTAGCAAGGCTAGCCAAGCTAGCCTTTTCTAGACAATGTATATTGTCTTCTAGGTTAGGGTGTGTATAATTTAGAAGTATCTATCGGCTGTCGAAATCATATTTCTTGTTCACAGTACAAAGTTCTATCTATGAAGGCTAGTTCCTTTTATTTTCTTTATCAGAGGCATTATCAAATAGAATTAAAACAAAGCAGACATCAAAAATTTCTGCCACACTACTCTTTTAAAACTATCAAACATCGAATTGCAACACCAGGTAGAAGAAACAACTTATAGTATGGATGAGAGTTTTCATTACCAACGAAATCATCAACCACTACCATAATAGCACACAGTCAACGCAATTCCAAGATTTAAACGTATCAAGTAATTTTCTTGGTTACACGATTTATCAACTTAGTCACAGACTTTTCCATTCTTCAACCTAAACTTTTAAAAGGAGGAAAAAATCGATGATTATCATTCTAGAAATCAAATCTATAAAGTACAAAAACTTCTTTTGCAAACCCTGGTTCTTTCCAAAGTCAAACGAAATAGTAGCTATGACTATGGCCTTCCAAAAGAAAAACTCAGAAGGGATTACACAGTTCCCCTTTCGACCAACATTTTATTCAACACATTAACGATAGCATATAAATGAAACTTAAAGACAAACCCATGGAACGAAATCAAATCCCTCTGAGGTTTGCAGGAAAATCAAGATTTGACAAACATTTTTACATGACCATAAAACAAACACAAATAGCTATGCATTCCTACAGTATCAACGTATGCCCTGTAAACATTATCATAAAAGAATTTGAAACCCTCTTGGTCATTGAAACGTATTTTTTATCCACACATTTAGAGTCATCATTTGCAGAAAATCATAACCATGGATTGGGGATAGCAAACCCCTGGAGTAGCTCTTTTAGCCAACGCAAAACTTTTCAAAACCAACTGACAGAAATACACCAGATCCAACGATTATATAGTTTCCTTTTAAAAAGTGAAACGAAACGACTAGCTCTAGGACAACATCACTTTCAACTTACAGTGCATAAACCTCTCACACAACATAGGAAAGAAAAACGTAGAAATAGAGCAAAGACGACATTTCTATTTTCAGCATGAGAAAAGAGTTAACATTTACAGTATCCTTAGTTCTGTACACAACTTCTTAAAGTTGGGTAGAAACATATAAAGACGCCAGGGTCTATTCTCCATTTCCAAACAAAACTAACATTTACATAAACCCGATTACATCAAAATGGAATTACAACCATGTATCAGACCCTAGGTCAAGCCAAGGGTGACCTCTCTAGAGATTTCAAAATCTGAGTGAGCCAAATGGCTTCACGAATCTCCCCATGATCATTTCATCAAACTCTTCTCCAAAACTACCGAGACAGGTAAGTGTGAAAGGTTCAGAGCACCCTAGACTTACCAGTCCACAATGATTGATACAATCGTAATGCTTCTCCCCTTAGTCCATGCAGAGAGCTACCATACCTGCAAATGCACAAATTCATGATGGAGTTAGGGTCTGACAATCTCAAACACTGTAAACGAAACCAACAATCTCAACATTTAAAATTTAATGTGTCTTACCTGTAAATCGCTCCCCCTTCGCCTTTGTGTCTTCCAAAACCCTGTCCTAGCCATGAGCGAAGCTCAGGCCAGATCCAAAACCCTCACATCCAAAAGGGGCAAAATGAAGTCGTGTTTTGGGAAAGCCTTGGAGTAAACCCTCGCTCAAGCTTTAGCCCTGCTGGCCAAGGCCACATGACTAGCACATGGAGCATTAAAGAACTACAACTACCATGATAGTACTATATGCTCAATTCTTGCAAACTATATGATATAAGTCACGTGGGTGCAAAACCCTTGTCATATTAATACATTAACAAAGTTCACAACTCCCTCATGTTAAACTTTAGGGTGGTTCCACTTGTAGAAGTTTTGCTTAGGGTATTTGTCAATTTTATAACCACCAAGGGATACTTGCATAGAATACAACATTAAGTAGACGTTAGCATAGTTGCTAAGTAAGTCCATAGGCCTTTCCCTTTGCACACCTTATCTCTTGGCAATTTCGCCAGAAGTGTTTAACCATACCCCAGAGATTCAGTGTGTATTCAACTTCCATCATCCACTTCACCATGCCTGAGTTTTAACATTTGACAAATAAACATATCAAATATACAAGTGAGAAGAATAGAGTCTGATGGTATTAATGCATGGCAAAAAAAGACTTCAAATGCACATGTTTATTGAAATTACTTCCACATAAGCTAGTGTCCAACAGAAGTGACCTTGATAGAAGTTTTTCTTAAACACATTTAAATGACAACTCCAAGTACTGATATTTTTACATCACTATAGGAATTGCTCATGAAGGTAAAAGCTTTGCTAGGCAATTTAGTAAGGAGAGGAATTTTTTTTTTCTCACATTTTTAGGGACATTACAGTTTAAATCTTCAAAGATTTCTTGATTTTTAAAAGAAAAGGGGACTAGGGGAGGATTTACATAAGAAATACCCTTTTTTCTGAGTATTTTGATCCTCGTGAAGATTCCTCCAATGATTTTTCGAACCTAGAATACTCTGGAATTCTTTTGAAGTCAAATTTCTTCTTGTATTCCTTTTCCCAAAACCCAGTTTTTCATCACTGGAGTCACCAAATGAAACTTCAGCCAATTGTTTGATCGATATTCATTGATTTGGAATTAGAGATTTAAAACTGTTGTGCCTGGAAAATCTAATTCTAATTCTCCTTCCAAGGAAATGATGCTATTTTTCATGTTGTCCCGTGAGATGTCCTAAAATGAATTCAGTACATGAGAGGGCCTGATCACGCTCAAGTTTTAAATATTAGATATAAATATGTATTGAATGAGATGTGATTTTGTTTTCATCCTCTTGATTGTATATGGATTTAAACAATTATGAACTATTTTGGATGCATGAATTTATTTCAGAGGAATCTTATGAAGTGTATACAACATGGTAGATCTATATGAAATGTGGATTTTACTAGATGGAACAAATACGAGATATAAGAGGTGCTTACAAGACAAATCTCTTCACAACATACAAATCCAATAGATGACCGCAACTGGAAGAAATAACACAACCTTTCCACCAATGAAGGCATCATATGAAGAACTACAAGACCTCTTCAAATCAATCAATAAATGAAACCATCGACGATGGACCATCAGAACGAAGAAACTAAAAAAATTGAAGAATGTTAAGGAGGATGCCTAGAGAAATTGCAAAGTCGGGGCCAAACAAGTGTAAGCACCCCTAGTAGTCCCACTTCTAGACCGATACATTAATATATTGTACAAACTTGTTAGTACTCTACTTAACCATTTCTGGATAGACAACAACAAGACTACGAAGCTACCCTTTTAATGGCCCACTAGTACCAAATATTTACAGAAAGAGACAAAAAGCAGTGGCTTCAAAATTGAACTTGGTTCTTAACAAGTTCCATTATTATTATGGATAGATTTCCATCAGTATACAAAAGACTCAAGCTGCTATCATTGACCTCAACATGAAGAATGCTACTACTAACCCTAAAAATGCAAGAGTATTAGACAAACAAATCAACATGGAGTAGCACCACATCAATGAACTACAACGACACAAACTCCAATTGCTACATGAGGCCAAGTTGGGAAGCTAGTAGGTTGGTTAAGAACAAGTATTATCTCCTAGCCATCATATCATTCTTACATCAAACCGTTGGACCTTACTTGCAATGACTAAGAAATAGATCCCTCGACGAGAAGCTCATCTGATTATCATAGATAAGTGGAGCTAGTGTAAGCATTCATACTATATTAGCCGAATGGGAATAATTTTAGCAACAAACAATCTCCTATGCCTCTGCCATTGTCGAAGCTTGAACCACTGGTACCCCACCTACAACATCTATAGATCATAGTGCTATTGTTTAATGTAATTTTTTTAATTTTGCGATTTTACATATCTATATTCTCTTTAGGATTATGAAACGTTTTGGGGTGGGGGAGATGTTGGAGGATCCTATTCGATGGGCCTACTAGGTCCTCTAGAATAGCCACCTGCTTAGTATGCTAGTATAGTTGAGTCGGTTAGGAAATTGTTAGGTTGTTGTAGAGTTATAATCGACCGATTGAATGTATATATATATATATATATAGGTTGTTGATATGTGTAAATTAAGACATGCTTCCATTAAGGGGTTGCAGGAATAGCCCTGTTACAACACTTTTTCCCCCTTTGTTTAGTTTTATTCCTTTTCAGCCACTTTGCAATGGGATTTTCTATGGGGTTTTGTCCTATGGTTTATTCCTTATTCATGGACTACTAAGAAGTAGTGGATCTAGTTAACTACTCACCTGATCCATATGAAGGTCAACAAATCTTCATCATAGACTTGCATGGGAAGATGGTGGAACATTTCAAAGAACTGATCAACAACAAGAATGAGGTTGGTCCTCTTATGACATTTGGAGGCATCTACCCTAACTCGGAAATGGATAGTAGATTTCAATTATTTCAAACTTTTGTTGGCAACGAGGCTAGAACTATTTCAGAAACTGATACGGTTCAAGTTTCTGATCATGGTTTAGCTAAGGGGTTGGGGTGACCAAAACCCTTCTCCATTTTTAATTAACTTGTCCAAACTTGTATGTGTTTCCGTCTGTAAATGGAACCCTCTCCTATTCATCCTTTTCAAGATACAAGGTTTCCTCAATGTTTATCAGTTTTTGGGCGTGTTGGTATGTCTATTGATTGTGAGAAATTGGAGGAGGGTTAGCCACCATTAGGTAAAGAGGGGATTTTAAACCTGCAGGAGGGTTCGATCTGAGTTGATAACTCTCAATTACCTTGCTTGGAGGGTTTGATATCTTCTTTATTATGCCCAATTGATCAGTTTGGGGATCTAATTGAGATTTCCTCTAAAAAGAGTGGGATTGAAGGAAGGGATCAGGACGTCGCATCAAAGAGTAGCCATGGGCCTAGCAGTGGGGCAAGTAAAATTTACATTAGAAGAGAAAATGTGCAAAATTATTATGGGATCCTTTAAGAGGGGTGTGCAGGATAGATGTATCGATCCCTTAATCGGTCAACATGGTATTAAAAATGGTAACGTTAAGAAAAAGAGAGGGATATATTTTAGCCTTACCACCTTGGAGGAATGGGGGGAGAATTGGTTGTTTAATGTTAAACTAATTTCCATATGTAAGTGATTTGGATAGAAGAGGTTGCTACCACATGCTACCTTATTAATTGGTAGGGCCCACATTATCAATAATCTAGATATAGAAACTAATTTCAAAGTTTGGTGCGAAAAATGTGTGTAGAAGCTATTTCAATAAATATGTTGTGGAGTCAAGTAATGAATCCAATATATATAGAACTATATTTTGTTGAGAATTGGATAGATGTCCATAGAAGGATCACCACAATGTCTTTATTGTGCAAGTTATAGACTCTTTGAGAACCATTTATAGTCCTTGAGAGGAAAGGACCTCTTCAAGTTCTATAAGTGCTAGATCGAAATATAGAAACAATTAAAAAACAAGAATGGAAGGGATTTGATACTATAAGTTTGGTGGAAAATGAAGCTATAGAATTGCATTAAGAGATATGTATCAAGTAATGCTTGAAAGATGAAGAGGATAAAATCATCTACTGGAATAAAATTTCTATGACGAGATAGCCTCCCATTGGTGTCCTCTATGTAAAATAGAAGAGAAGATTACTTGCCATATATTAATGCCATTTTATTATAAAAAACAAGTTTAAAAAAGGTGGGATCTCTTAGAGATATAAATGTTATATGGCATGGTTCAACAATGGAAGAAAATATTAAGGATTGGAGTAGCAATAGGGAAATAATGAAAACATTACCCAATCATAACTTGTTTTATCATAATTGCTTTAGAAGCACTATTTGTTAAGAAATTAGCTATCCTCTAAAAAAAGTTTGTAGTAAAAATTAAATGCATTAATTCATAAGTTATCCATATCTAGAAACTTCAAACACACAAAACTAATAAAGCTCATAAGCCAAGTAAAAATAAAGTTGATTAATAAAATAAGATGATAACTGTTTTTATGGAGCTTCTCAAGACTCCTCACATGTGAGTGGAAGGCTAGGTAACAACTCTCATTTCTGTTTGTTGAGAGCATCTTTTGGTAGAAGATCAAACAATGCAACATAATTATTGAATCTCAAGTTAATTGTAATGTTGGTGGTAGAATATGGAGTTTCAGTCCTTGCTAATTGTAATTTTGGTTGTAGAATACGGAGTTTCAGTCTTCATACCAGAGATGGAGACTTACGCCATTACTCTCCTCCATTACTTACCAGACATGGAGACTTACGCCATTACTCTCCTCCCTTACTTTGTAGAGAAACTTTAAAAAAAATGATTTCAAAGAAAAATGCAAAATTAAACATACATCACCGAAACAAAGCCTGTCTGCATGAAATTTCAAAACCCATGCATTATTAACGCCATGTGTTTAGGTCCTCTGTTCTAAGAAGAGATTTAGTTTTGAAGAGAATATGAGTAAATCATATTAGCATTTTCGGAGTTTGCTTTTTTAATTGGAATTATTAATTCACGAGCTAGATATTCCAAGAAGTCAGGTATCAAAATTGCCACTCAATACATGAACCAAAATATACACATATACACAATCGTCAGCATCCTGTGCAGTCACATAAAAATGAAATTGAATCTCTCCAATGTGGCAATGGAAATATAAAGCAATGGAGCTACCAAAGTAATATATGGTGCACACCCTATCTATTGCTGCAAAATTTTGTTAAAAGATTAACAATATCAATATCAGAAGCCCTAACTATTCTAATGGGACGAGAAATCTGAAAGACATAAATTACTAGAACCTCGTTGCAGCGGTAAGCTTTTCATACTGTTGTGTAGTGCCTACACATTGCTCTTTGCTGAAGATGTTTCCCTGAATTTCACGGGATGTGAGGAGAACGTGAAGCATTTGCTGAACTGAAAAATTCTCACCAAACGTTTGCTGTTCCAATGACTTCGGGGCGGAATCAAGTGACTTAATGTAGAAAGTAACTTTATGCTATATTGGGTGCTAGGGTTTATTGTTCTGGCAGATCTGAGATCATGGGACCGAGAAAGCGATGAATGCATACATTCCAGAACTTGCACTTGTGCCTGCAGGAATTTCACGTATTTACCGGCTTCCTCCAGCATTTTAGCAGTATCTACCTTTGATCGTAGGGGAATAAGTTTCTCCAGGCATCCGGTTTTTTTTCTGGATTTTTCTCCAACGCTATGAGGCTGCAGTGAAAGCCCTGTAGTTGTATATCGATATCGCTGATATTCAGTCTGTGTTTTTTCGCGGGAGTCCTTTTATAGCGAAGAAGACACAGAGGACCAAGAAAACCCGGGTGATGTAATGTTGAATCCAGACGGAATCTGAGAAGCCACCGGAGAAATATTCCTCGGCGAGTTCTCATTGCTTCCGACGCTGCTCTCACAACCTCTCGGCAGGTTCTTGATCACCTCTTCCATAGTATACGCGCAGCACGAAATTCGTTGACGCTTAGCTACCGATTCCTTATAGGACTCAGCATATATTTCTGATAGACTCTTTGAGAACCATTTATAGTCCTTGAGAGGAAAGGGCCTCTTCAAGTTCTATAAGTGCTAGATCAAAATATAGAAACAATTAAAAAACAAGAATGGAAGGGATTTAATACTATAAGTTTGGTGGAAAATGAAGCTATAGAATTATATTAAGAGATATGTATCAAGTAATGCTGGAAAGACTAAGAGGATAAAATCATCTAGTGGAATAAACTTTCTATGATGAGATAGGCTCCCATTGGTGTGCTCTATGTAAAATAGAAGAGAAGATTACTTGCCATATATTAATGTCATTTTATTATAAAAAAAAGTTTAAAAAAAGTGGGATCTCTTAGAGATATAAATGTTATATGGCATGGTTCAACAATGGAAGAAAATATTAAGGATTGGAGTAGCAATAGGGAAATAATGAAAACATTATCCAATCATAACTTGCCTTATGATAATTGCTTTAGGAGCACTATTTGTTAAGAAATTAGCTATCCTCTAAAAAAAGTTTATAGTAAAAAATGAATGCATTAATTCATAAGTTGTCCATATCTAGAAACTTCAAACAAACAAAACCAATAAAGCTCACAAGGCAAGTAAAAATAAAGTTGATTAATAAAATAAGATGATAAATGTTTTTATGGAGCTTCTCAAGACTCCTCACATGTGAGTGAAAGGCTAGGTCATATGTATAAACAACTCTCATTTCGGTCTGTTGAGAGCATCTTTTGGTAGAAGATCAAACATTGCAACATAATTATTGAATCTCAAACTAATTCTCATTTCTTTATATTCGAAGCATCTTTTGGTTAGAAGATCGAACAATGCAACATAATTATTGAATCTCAAGTTAATTGTAATGTTGGTGGTAGAATATTTAGTTTCAGTCTTACATGTGAACACCAAAATCTCAAGCTAAGTCTTACATGTGAACACCAAAATCTCAAGCTAATTGTAATTTTGGTTGTAGAATATGGAGTTTGTAATTTTGGTTGTAGAATATGGAGTTTAAGTCTTCATACCAGACATGGAGACTTACGGCATTATTCTCCTCCATTACTTACCAGACATGGAGACTTACGCCATTACTCTCTTCCAATACTTTGTAGAGAAACTTAAAAAAAAAATGATTTCAAAAGAAAAATGCAAAATTAAACATACATCACCGAAACAAAGCCTGTCTGCATGAAATTTCAAAACCCATGCATTATTAACGGCATGTGTTTAGGTCGAAGAGATTTAGTTTTCAACAGAATATGCGTAAATGTGAAATATGCGTAAATCAATATTAGCATTTTCGGAGTTTGCTTTTTTAATTGGAATTAATAATTCACGAGCTAGACATTCAAAGAAGTCAGGTATCAAAATTGCCAGTAAATACATGAACCAAAATATACACATATACACAAACGTCTGCATCCTGTGTAGGCACATAAAAATGAAATTGAATCTCTGCAATGTGCCAATGGAAATATAAAGCAATGGAGCTACCAGAGTAATATATGGTGCACACCCTATCTATTGCTGCAAAATTTTGTTAAAAGATCAACAATATCAATATCAGAAGCCCTAACTATTCTAATGGGACGAGAAATCTGAAAGACATAAATTACTAGAACCTCTTTGCAGCGATAAGCTTTTCATACTGTTGTGTAGTGCCTACACATTGCTCTTTGCTGAAGATGTTTCCCTGAATTTCACGGGATGTGAGGAGAACGTGAAGCATATGCTGAACTGACAAATTCTCACCAAACGTTTGCTGTTCCAATGACTTCGGGACGGAATCAAGTTTGGCTTTAGCGCGCATTCCACCACGTTCAATAAATGGACTTAATGTTGAAAGTAACTTTGTGCTATCTTGGGTGCTAGGGCTTATTGTTCTGGCTGATCTGAGATCATCGGACCGAGACAGCGATGAAGGCATACATTCCAGAACGTTCACTTGCGCCTGCAGGAATTTCACGTATTTAGCGGCTTCCTCCAGCATTTTAGCAGTATCTACCTTTGATCGTAGGGGAATAAGTTTCTCCAGGCATCCGGTTTTTTCCTGGATTTTTCTCCTCAAACGCGCTGCAACGCTATGAGGCTCCACGGAAAGCCCTGTAGTTGTATAACGATATCGCTGATATTCAGTCTGTGTTTTCTCGCTGGAGTCCTTTTCTAGCGACGAAGACACAGAGGACCAAGAAAACTCGGTTGATGTAATGTTGAATCCAGACGGAATCTGAGAAGCCACCGGAGAAATATTCCTCGCCGAGTTCTCATTCCTTCCGACGCTGCTCTCACAACCTCTCGGCAGGTTCTTGATCACCTCTTCCATAGTATACGCGCAGCACGAAATTCGTTGACGCTTAGCTACCGATTCCTTATAGGACTCCGCATATGATTCTGATGGACTCAGCAAAACCGATTGCGAAGGCACTTGGCCAATAGGAGTCTGCAATTGCTCGGCTTGCACCGTCGTTCCACTGCGGAGAAGTTGTGCAATCGGCGCGGCCTGGCTTTCTTCAAAGGTTGAAGATGCACCAGCAAAATCTAGGGAGGATTCCGAACTGGGGAAGTGCAGCTGCTGCCACAGCGGATCGCAGGTTGCCGGAGGATCCTCGTGATGAACATTAACCTCGTCCTGACAAGGGAAGAAGTTGCAGGTTGTCTCAGGCGTGAGACAAGAATATGGATACCCTGTTGGATAATCATTCTCGTACTCAGTATTATTTTCTTCAGCTCCGTCATCACCGAGAAAAGGAGAGGCATCCGTCGATGATACATAAGTGGAAGCAGCAAATATGCATCATCATCGAAAATGTTATTACTGATCCTCTGACTCCCGTGATCGTGCAATCTTCCCATAACCACTCCAACTCCTGTCCCTTGTTGCTGAAACCCTCCCATTCCGATGCACCCGAAGTCCATGATGACAGTCTCAAAAATTTATCAGTCTTTCTACTCAGAAACAGGAACTCAACGGCGATTCTGGACTCAAGAGCAAACACCAACTTGAACAACGGAATCGCCTTCTGAATTATTTTATAATTGAAGGCCCAACCCCGAGTAACCTATTGCATTTAATATTCTATTCCAAATAGTTAATTCAAATCATTACGCATACGTCTTTAATTTTATCTTTTTCGTGTTAACGAGAGTTGGCCCGAGGATATCATCATTATTAAACGAACCCTAGCCCTAGCAGTTACTGCGTTAGGGTTCATCCACGGGCAAAATGGCTTTGTTGGATGACCGGCCAGTATGAATAGAGGACATATCAAATGTGAAAATGCCTTCGCTCGTTTCCCATTAACTTTATTGTAGAAATTGAAAAACTACAATGGTAGGAAGTTAGCCATTATTAAATTTGAGAGTGGGCTTTCTATACAATCATTTAGTTTGGTTATTTATTAATTTTTGAAGTGTGAATAATAATATTAAATTACGGTGGTTATTGAGTTAACCATATTTTACAAATTGGATATATAAATTATTATTAAATTGGGGCTCACCTCTAGGTTGAAGTTTCAATGATTTATGTGGGCTTTCTATACAATCATTTAGTTTGGTTATTTAACCATTTTTGAAGTATGAATAATAATATTAAATTACTGTGGTTATTGAGTTAATCATATTTTACAAATCGGATATATAAACCATTATTAAATTCTGGCTCCACTCTAGGTTGAGAGTTTCAATGATCTAAGTGGGATTTCTATACAATCATTTAGTTTGGTTATTTACCAATTTTTGAAGTGTGAATAATAATATTAAATTACGGTGGTTATTGAGTTAATCCTATTTTACAAATGGATTATATCGTTTGAAAGCCTCTTAATGATTTGTATATTTTTTATAAATTATATTAAACACAAAATGTTAATAATTTAAAGTTTTTTTAAATTGTATTTACAACCGTGTTAGATTTTATATCCCTCTTTATTTTTAATTTATTTTTGCAATCTTTTTAATTTCTTTGTTCTGGACTCTTCTTTATATTTTCTTTAAATAAAATTGTATTATGATTATTTAGTGCATTCGTTTTTATTTAAATTTATTTTTAGTGTTGTAATTTAATCTAAGTTTTTAATGTTTCCTTAAGATATATATAATAGTAGTAGTAATTTATTTTTAAGGTCAGAACCAAGCTAGACACCAATTTGGTGTATGATACCTCCTTATCTTGAAATCTTAGAGTCTTTGCACACAACCTTTACATTGGGTCTTCCACCACCTTATAGCTTTTACATGGTCTCTTCCAACAACTTATAAACTATAATTATATTCCTCATTACAATATGTATCTAACAAAGACAAAAAATTTAATACATTAAAACATAGTATTTACATTAGTAGTAGTTTAAATAACTACACCATGAAATGCCCAAGTAGTATATAGGTAGGTCTACATTTTAGATTAACCCAATCCACCATTAATATCTTTTCACCAAACACTCCAATTTTTTTCAAGGGTGAAAAAATGAAGATGGGTGTCTATTTTGGGGGGTGTCGTGAGAAAATAATTATGGTTTTTTCATGTTTTTCAACTTCGGGCAAAAAAAAATGATATTTTTGTTTAAAATTCCACTTTGCCGTAAAAAGAAAAATTTTATAGAATTATTTTTTCAATTTTTTTTATTAAGATTTGATATGTCAATTTCGCAAATGTTTGACAGTGTATTCTTATAAAATGAAAAGACTACAAAATAGTTATGATTTGTTGTGCCACTAAAATCGTTGTTAGACTTGTTTTATGTAAAAACAGAAAATGCTACGACAATCTACACACAATGTACTAGTTCCTGACTATAAGTTTGCAACCAATGGATCTATATACTAATTATTATATTTTTTTAAAGTCGATCAATGGGGAAATTCAGTCGATTTTCAACAACTTTTTTGTTGCGCCACTTTTCTCTCAATCCACTATAAAAGCAAAAAATCTACGAACACCCTTTTGAAGTAGACACGCCAATTAATAGCCCCACATTTTTTTCGATTTTTTTGGTGCTGTATTTTTTAAGTTATGGATTTTTCTTTTCACCATTTTTTTAAAGAGTTGAATCCTAACTCGACACATGTTACGAAAATAAAACTTAAAAAATATCAGTTCTTATCTATCTACAACAAAATTTATATCCACGTAAAGTAGATTCAATGATGAACCTGTTGGTATGAAGTCCGACATTCGTTTTGATGTGTAAGAGGTGGTTTTTCCCTTCCGAAAATAGAGAAACCTGAAAATTCTGCAAAAATGTGAATCTTTCATGTTTAAGAGATTATTCGGTCCGAATAACCTTTTTCCATAACGGAGCCGTCAATTATAGTGAAGGTTATTCGGCCGAATAATGAAACGGAAAAAAAAATTAAATTAAATTATGTTTTCTATACTCATATAAATAAACCTAAAATTGATTCATTATTTTCACATGTTTTAACTTCGCATATTTTTGTCAAACTAATTTTGAAAGGAAGAGACATTTTTTGCAAAAGGAGGTTTTTACAAGGTATGTTTCTTCTTTTTTTTCCCAAAAGGCACATTGAAGGAGTTTTTTTTCTAAGGCATATTTACAAGGAGTTTTTTCAAAATATTTCTTTTCTTATTGCATATTTGCAAAGAAGACATTTTTTGCAAAAGGAGGTTTTTACAAAGTATGTTTCTTCTTCATTTTTCCAAAAGGCACATTGAAGGAGTTTTTTTTCTAAGGCATATTTGCAAGGAGTTTTTTCAAAATATTTCTTTTCTTATTGCATATTTGCAAAGAAGACATTTTTTGCAAAATGAGGTTTTTACAAAATATGTTTCTTCTTTTTTTTTTTCCAAAAGACACATTGAAAGTGTTTTTTTTCTAAGACATATTTTCAAGGAGTTTTTTTAAAATATTTCTTTTCTTAGACATGTTTGCAAGGAGGTTCTTTGCAAGGATTGTATTTAAAAAGTGTGTATTCCAAAATATTTTTGCAAAAAAAATGTATTTTTCCTTCTTATTTCTTTGAAAGAGATTTTTTCAAAAAGTTGTTTTGGTAAGATAATTTACAAATGGTTTTTTTTCCAAAGTAGTTTTGCACTTCTTATTTATTTGAAAGAGGTTTTTTCAAATAATTGTTTTGCTAAGGTATTTTGCAAAGGGTTTTTTCCAAAGTAGTTTTGCACTTCTTATTTATTTGAAAGGAGTTTTTTCAAATAGTTATGTTGCTAAGGTATTTTGCAAAGGGTTTTTTTGCAAGGTAGTTTTGTACTTCTTATTTCTTTGAAATGAGTTTTTTCAAAGAGTTATTTACTCAAAGTATTTTTGCAAATAAGTTATTTCTTTACAATGGTTTTTTCCAAGATATGTTTACAAATAAGTTTTTTTTCAAAGTACTTTTTCCTAGTGGCTTTTTTCGTAGATATTTTTTCAAATAGGTTTTTTTTCCAATGATTTTTACAACAAAGATTTATTTACAAGGTGTTCTTCTTATTTTCCAATGGGTAGGTAATTTATTGTCAAAGAGTTTCTTATTTCTTTCCAAGAAGGTTTTTTTCGAAGAAGATTTTTGTTCAAAGAGTTTTTTCAAAGGAAAGTTAATTCCAAAGAGATCTTCTTCAAAAGACTCTTACAAAATTTTTATATGGTGAAGTAAATTTCAGTTCATGTTTTTATAAATTCCGTAAATGTTTTTAAATCTTAATTTATTTATTTTTACTATAAAGTAACATGATTCTTTAATTTATCATCTATAGATTAAACAACCATGGGCAATAAGAGAAAACATCAAAAAAAGGTGATCGTAAACGTGATGATGATGGTAATAGAGAGAAACAAAAACTCAGATATATTGCCAAAAAACAAAGGGTTGCCGAAACGGAAGAGAGAACTATTGAAGATATAAATACAGATTTACATGATAATGTTGAAGAGATAGAAATTGAAAATAGAGTACAAGAAGAACAAATTGAAGTTGAAAAGAACATTGTAGAAGATGTAAATAGTGATTTGCATGCTAATGTCGATGAAGTCAATATTGAAGATCAAGTTTAAGATCCAAAAATTTGACGTGGTATGTATATATCATATATTTTCCAAATTCATTTTTTTTTAATGAATTTCATTTTTGGATATATGTTAAATTAAATTTAACTTGATGTATAGGTACTTTTACCATTGATGATGAAATGTTAGAAGACATTGATTGCGACAAATATGGAGAAAAACTACCAATACATGTTGCACGATATCGTGCTACAAAATTTTATGATGAAGTTCTCAAGGATTACTCAATAGCAGGACAAGCACAAATTTTGAGATGTTTATTAGTGTCTAAGAAGTTAGAAGCTGCTACATCATTATTGGGTATTCACAAAGCGACAAAAGAGTCGAAATTGAAACAAAATGTGATGGAAAATATAGGTGATGCAATAAATTTTTTTGAAAAATCCAGGAAGAAATATATTAGTGCTGCACGTAAAGCAATTCATACAGCAATTCTTTCAGCTAGTACTAAACAAAAGCGTTTGACAGCAGAACTAGCAAAAGCAGTTGGTACATCAAGAAAGACATTATACAAACATAGCAAATTCAGAATGCAAATAGATGAAAATAATGAACTTGCTTGCTGGGAAATTATTTGTAGACAACCTTACAAAGATAGATTAGGAGCAGGTGTTAAAGATATTGTACGATAATATTGGTTGGAATATGCTCGAGTTTCACCAAATTCAAGAGATGTGATACGCAAAAGAATATCACGAAATGTATATAAAAGCCAACCAAAACATATAATGGACATGACACAAGTACAATTGTTTAATAAATTCAAGGAAGATCATCGTGGAATTAATATATCAATCACTACATTTGTGCAACAAAAACCTTGGTATGTTAGACCTATTACTATACATGATACATGTTGTTGTCGTTATCATGTGCAATTTCAGTTATATTATGACACGTTTCTTGAATTTGGTAAAATGTTTTGGACAAATTCACCACCTCCGCCGATGATACGTGAAATTATATCTCAAATTTTATGTGAGAGAAATCACGATAAAGTATTTTATTCAAAGAAATGTGTCAATGAAAAACATTGTCATCATTGTGGAAATCTGGTGCTATTCCACAATAAAAATCCTATCGATAATGATCAATCGTTGTCAAATATAAATGTTGATTGGAGGAGATACGAATATATCAACTATAGTACAAGTTCTAGTGATTCACATTCCAAAAGAATTGATTTGTTAGAAGACAAAATATGCGTCACAGAGTTTCTCAAAAAATTTGAAAGCGAAATTTATAAATACACCTAGCATTCACATAGAGCATGATGGCTAGATCTTCAATTCAAACAATCTCATGAAATTTTTCCACCCAGAACAATTTTGTCCGTGGTTGATTTTGCTGAAAACTATACATTTGCTGCACAAAAAGAGATACAGAGTGAATACTATCACTCTGACCAAGTTTCGATATTTGTCCATGTTGTATAGAGACATCCTCAATAGGATGTTGATGGCATTGAAAGCACATGTGACAATCGAGATGTGATTAAATAATATCACTTCTATATCAGCGATGATCGTACACACGATACACATTTTGTTCAACATTGTATAGAAAATATTTTCTATGACTCACTAAAAAAACGTGAAGTTAAATTCAATGAGCATTGGATATGGTATGATGGATGTGCGGGTCAATTTAAATCTTCATGATCATTTTTTTGGTTATGTTGACTTCATAAAGTGCTGAACATTAAACATCGCTGAAATTTCTTTTAAACTGGGAATGGAAAAGGTGAGCATGATGGTGCAGGAGCATGCGTAAAAAGAGCACTTCGAAGATGGCAAATGAACTATTCTTCTGCACGGTTTCATTCAGCTGCAGAGGTTGTCCAATGGTGTCAATTAAATCTAAGCCATGATTATAATCAACAATCAAAAGATGTGCACAGGTATGTACACTATTTTTTTAATTTATATTATTTCTTGAAATTTAAAAAAATGTATGTACTAACATTTAAGTACATGTACTCTAATATTAAAAGTTGTTCTTTGAAAGTGATTCATCATTTATTGTGTAGGTTTTTTTTGCTTGTTGGGGTCCAAGATATAAATAGATCAATACCATATGACGCTAGCACCATACATAGGACTAGAGATCTTCACTCTATTCAAACAAAATCATTTCAAAATGTGTTTGCATTTGAGAGTAGAAAGCAATCATGCTTTTGTAATATTTGCATTGAAAATGTTGAATCTACAGAAGTTTGTGAAAACATAACAAACAACTACGTAAAAGCTTGGAAACATACAGAGATTAATCCGAAAGGAAAAATGCCACTGGAAAGTGTAGAAGAGTTAGAATCAGAAGAAATAGCAATATCATCTGATGGCGATAGAATTTTAGATCTTGTTAGAGAAGGTAATAAACTTGTTCTTGACTTTTAATTTAATTGTTCATTCTAGTCCATCGCCATAAGTATAGTCAATTTAATTCATTTAAAAATGCTAACACCAATTATAATTTGCGCAGGAGATGTTTTGCTATGATTGCACCTGTAGACAACAACGAAAATGTCAAATATTATTTGATGCGATGCACTGAAGGAAAAATGAAGTTATTGGAGGACTACAATGACAACGGATTTATATACGAAAGAGGATCCATCATTTTAAAAAGCTATTTTTTTCAACAGACGCATATGACTAAAAGTTATGTCTACTTTCAAGATTATGAGCCCGATGTTATATGTTGTCACTATAGTCATTTAGTATGTGCACCTCGAATAAATTTGGTACAAGTTCCATCCAAAAAACAGTTAAAAACCAAAAAATGGAAACTATCCATATGTGACCATGAACGAATAATTGAGGATGGCATTCCATTGCGATGTTTTTAACTATATATCAAAAATAAATTGATCTATATTTTTGTCCATGTCAATTGTTGTGTACAATATATTTTTTGTCCATGTGTCACAATTGTTGTGTACAGTATAATTTTTCATTGAATTTTTATGAATATTTTCTTGAATGACAACTAACATAAGAGCTTAAATGGTTGTACTTTAACATGCTTAAAAATGAATTCAAATATTATTTGAGAATTCAAAAGTACTTTATTCGAGTCCCCATATGTCTATTAGACCACTTAAGGGATGAGATAACGGATGTGGCTATCCCCACACTCCGCCCCAAATTTTTACTTTTGATTGATTGATGCCAATGAAAAATCACCAAAAAACCTACTAAATTTTGTATTCTTTTAATCCACTGAACATGTTTCTTTAATATACTTCACCATAAATATGATCTGAATGAGTTTTTTAAAACAAGTTGTTAATCTATATAGTTTTTAAATATATGATTGTTGCACAAAAATAATATATCTCTCACATGTAAGTTCACATAACTGAAATCATGGCAAATGAAGATAACAATCATTTGATTTTTAATCACAAACAAGAATTCCTGGATTGTGAAGCTTATGTTAAATTAGAGCAATGATTATTTACAACAAATCGATAAAAATTCATCGAATTGTTGTCTAAAATTCATTGCTCTAACTTAGCATAAGCTTCACAATCCGGAAATCCTCACTTGTGATTAAAAAACAAAAAATCATTATCCCCATTTGCCATGATTTCAACATTTAAAAATTCACGAACTACAAAGTACCTGAACAATGAACATATGAAAAATATTAGTTAAAATTTAAAATTTACATATGAATCAAACAACCAAAAGATTGAAACTTTTATCAAACAATTCCTAGATTTTCGTTCAAAACATTAAAATATTAAACCTATTAGAACTTCATATTTCTATCAAAAATTCCTATAATTTCATTTCTTTACATTTTAACATCCCATTTCTTAACATTTTAAACCTTCATTCTTATGATTCAACACTTTCTCAACATTCATTCTTTCCATAACATTTCTCAACATAACAAATTGAAATTTTTTTACAAATTCAACATTTCCAAACTTTAAATTGCACCTATCAAATGTTTCAAACATTCATTCATAACAACATTTTAATAACATTTATTCTCAACATAACAAATTGAAATTTTTTTACAAATGCAACATTTCCAAATTTTAAATTGCACCTATCAAATGTTCCAAACATTCATTCTTAACATTTTAATAACATTTATTCTAACAAAATTGAAAAGTTTTTACAAATTCAATATTTCTTAACACTTTAAATTGCACCTATCAAATGTTCCATTCACTCTTAACATTTTAAACATTTTTGACACCTCCAATTCATTTTTTTATCATTTTAAACAAACACCTTCCATTCATTCTTTCCCAACATTCATTCTTCCATAACATTCATTCTCAACATTCAACATTTTCTAACTTTAAATTACCTATCAAATGTTTCATTCACTCTTAACAACTTTAAATTACCTATCAAATGTTTCATTCGCTCTTAACATTTCAAACATTTTTGACACTTCCCATTCATTTTTTCCCAACATTGATTCTTACCATAACATTCATTCTCAACATTGAATATTTCCTTAACTTAGATTAACATTTTAAACATTCCTAACACCTCCCATTCATTCTTTTACAACATTCATTCTTCCATAACATTCATTCTCAACATTCAACATTTCCTAACTTTAGATTGCACCTATCAAGACATTTTAAACATTCATGCAAAACATATTCTAAACATTTTACCAAATGAGAAATAATTAACATGTACTCATATATAATGCAAAAAAAAGTTCATGAACATGTGAGTTCAATGTACATATATGTATAATCAAAAAATAAATACCCTTCATGTTCAAAACAACTACAATATATATACATATATCAACAAAAGCAATAAAGTCTGAACCACTATCCATCTGGACCAATATCTTTCCACTATTTTCCACTAGGACCTTCTCTGGGACTCAACTCAGCCTACAATACACATAAAAGCAAATTATAAATCTAGATCATAAATTATTTAAACAATTTTAAACTAAATTCAAGATATTAAGATATTAAACTTATACATAAAAAAACAATTCAATTATTAAAAGAGTCGTACATCAAATTCTTTGAATGCATGTCCACCACTTTTTTCCACTAGAGACTTCCCTTTGGCTCCAAAGGATCTCAAAGAGCCAAGCTGCAACATGTACAAAAGTAATTTATGAATCCTAAAGCATGCAAACAATTTTCAAATAAATCCCAAAAATATAAAATATTAAATTTATATCAGAGATCATTTCTAGTTCAACAAAATTACCTCGGTACCAATATCTGCATTCATCAAGGAACCTACATCTTCACCCCCAATTTCCAAAAGGTCTCTCCCCTAAAATTTAAATTTTGTTAATGAATAAAACATAGTAGATACATATAATAAATTAAGCAATTAACTTAAAACCAAAACAAAAAAATTAAAATCATTAGCTCACAAGAGATGGTAAATCATCTAAAAAGTTCGATTCTAAAGAAACCTGCATGGATAAGTCAAATTAACAATAAGATACATTGATATTTATTAAAATTCAAAAAAAAAAATATCCAGTTCAATCATAAATATTATAATTAATATACCTCTCCAAAACGCTCTTCATTTTGACTACTGGAGACTTGAAAATTATGTGCATTTAACATTCTAGAAAACTGCAAACAAAATACATTTGCTTAATATATTTATTACTATGTAACAAAAAATTCAATTCAAAATGAATAATAAAAAATCAAATAGATTGTCATAGCATAATCAACAAACCTCTCCCATACTCGATGTGTCATTGGATAACACATCTAAAGCTATATCTCAGCAAGACTTAGCATAAGCCCTGAGATCATCGATGCTCAATCCATCTACCTCGTCATTCGTCTTATAAACAAACTTTCGACGAATAGTAGCACGAGCCCTCTCTCGACCCAATCCCACTTCTACTCCAACAAGAGCTGACGCTAAACCATCACCTACTGATTCCCTTGCAGTTGTCCCTAGTTGGGATGTGGGATCCATCTCTGATCTTAAAGCCACAACCCTGGGTGGGCGAGGTATCTCAGTGTGACATCTCCAAATAAAACGAGTTAGTAAATTTGGTAAAATTAAAAAAAAACTTTCTTCCATTATATAATTAACGAAATAAATGTATTGCCATAACGTCAATGGTCTCTGCAAATAAATTTACTTGTGGAAGGAATAAAAGTCCGACATGTTTCCGTAAATAAAACGACAATACAAAATGATTATTATACACCCATGTTACACAACATAGGCCGAACATTGATATATTTTAAGTAGCAACCAAAATCAATTACCAAGAATTTCATTTGACACAAAATAACCATATACATAACAACATCACCATTAAAATCATACATATGAACGAGACAAGATATACCGTGGTTCACCCCCATCCTTGGGCTACGTCCACAAAACCGTCATATCTTTATTTATCAATAAAGCAGGATTCTGCAAGGCAACTTTTACAATCTTTGCATTTTCACTTTCTCCAAGTATTCTATCAACCAGATTTAAAAGTGATTTCAACAGCAACTTGAACATAGATGAATTACCATATCCTTTTCCTCACTAAGCATTCTATTTAACATAACACTTTCTTTAACAATACAATCATAATATAAGGGGCTTCAACCCTTATACTATCCCCTCCAATGCTTACTATGTAAGTCAAGTTGAAGCTTCCTATAATAACAATAAAATTTATGCCCCTTTATCGAATATAAACTTCACTTTAACTTAAGGATTAGTCTGAGGGTTTTAACTTTTATAACATCAACAAACCAATAGATTGAAACATCTCTGTCAAACTAACAACAGAATGAATTTGAGTGAGCAAAGATTAATCTACAGGGTATAAGCAATAAAAAATTGCACCTATTTTTATGCTAAGTGTAGATCATATCCTAAACATAGTTTAGGACAGAGATCTATCATTCAAGCGATGAAAGAGTGGAGTTTGGGTCTAAACAGGCTCAAATTTAGATCCATAGTTTTAGCAGAGTTAACTAGGATTATAATTCCATATTTTTAGCAGTAAGGAGTTCCGATATATACATATAAAAACTATAACTGCGTTAAACATAGTTCTGGCCCCTATTACCAAAAAATAATATATCAAAATTAGATATGATTTATGCATCCACTTTTCAACAAAGATTACGACTTGGATCTAAAAATTACATATTAATCAAAGGTCCGACTCTGAGCTAATATATAAATTTACAAATGCTAAACCATGACTCGACCGGTTACTACAACGCATTAACCCATTCACAGTCAGACTTCATACCTTTTATTAATAATATTTTTACTGGAAGATGAATGGCATTCTGCTAAACATAATGAACCGGAATCACATACCTTTTGATAGAAAGTTTTGCATACTCCACATGCAGCAGTCCTTGATAACAGAAAAGGTTGATTTCGGTCGTATGCTTTTCCATTGTCAATGAAGAGTTGAAATATTCTAAGCTACAGAATCGCAACCTCCTTCTATCATTAGGTCGACCTCCATGCTGTAAAAAGAAGAGATCACATTCTCTTTTTCTCTACAGTTCTCTCCACCTACTCTATTTCAAACGAAGATCTCACATAAACGCAGAGGTGTTAACTTAATGCTGTAATTCTATAATCAGCAGATCTTTCCCTCCCTGGCTGAGCGTTGTCTCTAAACATGAATTCAAATAATCCAACAATCGCTCTTCGCCCCTCCGCAGAGATTTTCTATTAATCCCTTCGTACAGATTTACATACTTGCAGATGAGAACTGACACTATACCTTCCAATACTGAAAGCATCTGCGACTCCTTCGAATGGTATCTACGGCGATCCATACACTAAGATGCACATGGATCTGGAGTATAATTTAAAACTAAAACCCTATAACTACAGAAATCAAGATCTAGAATGCAACAATGCATTCAACGGAGATTAAGATTTCCGAATGCAATATGCATTCCACCACATAGATTAGGACCTAGAGTGCAACAACACATTCAACACAGGGAAGATCTAAGCAAATGAGATTCCATAATGCATAATGTTGCACAACGCATTCAAACAAGGATTAATATTTCAGAATACCTATCGCATTCAGCACATGATCTAAGAAATCAAACCCAGAATGCATAACGCACTCAACCACGGAGAATTCGTGGCATTCAACAGATGCAGAGATTCGTGGATTTCACATACACAGGAATTTATGGCAGGAACACGATTCTAGACATTAAAATATATCATAGGGAACTTCATGCAGGAGGTATGATTCCAGACATTAGCATGTCGCAGGAAAACAAGAAACACAATCCAAACATTAACATGTTTACACAGAATTTATGCATGAAATAGAACCTACAGGGATCGGGCTTGCAAGCAAGCCGTCCTTTCCACATCTGCACAGAAAGGAAAAAAATAGAACATATCAATGCTAATAGAACAATTAACCCCAAGGAAAAATTCCCCTGCAATCCTCCAAAATGGCGAATCCCCTCTCCCTTCCCCAAATGCCCCCCTTCAAGAAAAATCCAATACAACGATATTGAACAACCACTTTGCCCAGCCACATGCAACTTACACTTGGACAACTGGCAGCTTGGCCTCCATGATGCAACGTGTAAAAATAATAGACTCCACCTATCCCTCAATCAAGTGACAAATGGAATGATACTCGATGGACAATCAGTTAAGGGGACAGTTTGCACAAATCTCTCGTGAGATTATCTGTCACTTTATTTATTTCTACACTCCACTAGATCCTTACTCCAAATCGATTTAATTCCTCTATCACAACAATAGTGGAGTGAGTCTAAGTGATATATCGAATAGTACTAGTGCAGATATAATATTAAAACTTCCCATCATTTTAATGGGACTAAGATCCTTGTGATCTATTTATGCATTTACAAATAATAAGATTATATTATTTTCTTTAATAATTTATAATTATCCTAAGATGATTATTTTTAAGAGCCTTGCCCTCCTCCACAAGGTGGTAATTCAAGGAGTATGATGGCATACTTCCTATGTCTAGGACAACATTGTAGCATATTAATCATTAAGTGGAGAAACTACCTCTTCCTCTTCTTGATAATAGTACGATAATGGTAAAATGGAATAACTCATGCTCTTTTCCATTTTAGCAGTAATATGGTCATGGTAGTAATAATTTTATTTCATATTATGAACATAATACTTACTTGTCCCATTTATCAGTATTTTCCTTGCAAAATAATTAACAAAGTAAGATATTATTCTTAATTCTAGCTTTTGTTTTAGGGCTTTAAGGAAACACTTGTATCTTTGAGAATTTAAGTGAATAGTTGTAAGTGTCTAAGACCACTAAGATGGCACTCATCATCAAGATTCTAGACCTTCATCGCTTCCTAGCCAGTCTTCCTCTTCCCTTAGTGGTTCTCTTCTTCGTTGTTTAAGTGGTGTCATGTCCTTAGTCACCTAATCCAAAAATAACATTTAGGAAATAACTTAGAAATGTTTTCAAGGTCCACAGGTGGGGCCTTGGCCTTGAGCTCCTCACCTGGGCCACTTACAAATTATGACATATTTACAAAACAATAGGATACAAAAAGAGAGGGATATCACACTCAGGTGGAGGTTGAAGAGTCGTAGGGTCTTTGAGAGCACTTTTTCGATTATATATTCGACCCTTTCCAACTCCATAAAAGTCAGAAGGAACATCAGTATAGTTTGGCTTCATACCTAAAAAAAACTCCGCATAGAAAAATCTAGCAAAATAATTAGGAACCTCATCATTCCATGGCAATCGACCATAAGCTGCAAGAAACCGATCATATATTAAATGTGCAATTTGACGATGCTTGAAATATGGCACTTTCAACATTTTTTGCTTAAGGCCTTCTTTGAAATTAAACATTGAATTGGCTTGTTCTTTGGTGACTCTCTCCTTCACAACCTCCCACTTGTCTGGACCCATAACCTGGTCCCTTCGCCTATACATCAAATGAACAAAACCATTCGTTGTTGGTCCAAGTTCCTCATATGCATCAATGAATTTTTGTAAAGACCCCAAAACAATCTCTAGACTTTGTCGGCTCTCTGGAGGGAGATCCAAAGAACAAAGATCATTGTTCAACCTGTCATAGTGGGATCTACAACTTTCAAGGATAGTTTGTTGCACAACACCTTCCCATGGAAGCTCATCAGGTAAATCAGACGGATAAGTTGATATGGGTGTACAACCCTCAACTAGTGGAACATATGTCGTCCTAGCTCTAGGAGGATCTTCAGGACCCTGCCCTGCACCCACACCTATTCTATCATCTACAATCCTATCTTGATCTTCCTCTTGCTCTGTCGAATTACGCACATCTTCTGAATCTCGCTCTGCTTCAAATATAGCCGTAGTCAAGAGTTAACCTTGTCCAAAAATTCAAAACACACAAAAATACAAATTATACATGATTAAACATTAATGTTCATACCAATAGAAGGTTGAGATCGACGCTCTCCCACAGAAGAAAGAGGAGAATCATTTGTACCCCTATCAACTTGTTGGTGATCAGATGACTATGACCCATACAATAAACTCGAACCCCGCAGTGAATTCGACAACCTTTGACTACCAATTGGAACACCAATTCCTGATGAATGTGATGACCTCCTACGCTTTCGCTTCGAGGACTCCACTCTTTCCATTTTATATGATTTCTAAATTTACACAAACGTCAACTCATAACATATTGAAATTGTACACGTTTATTCTACAAGCATAAAGACATATCTAATAAAGAACTACATACCAAATGTAAGGGTGTCTAAAGTAGTATAAGTGAAGTTTTGTTGTAAGTCCCTCTCCTAACTCTAATTAATTAACTAAAATTCCTTACCATCACTACTATTGCAACGTAAAGATATATTTAATAATCATTTCATTAAAATATAAGTTATAACGCAGTTACTTGTAGTAGTATAGTAACCTTAAAAGCATTTCATCCATCAAATATGATTGAATTATATATCTCAATGAACAAACATCTCACAAAATATATATATATACACTTATTAAAAGATTTCTACTTTATATTTATGATAAAAAAATTTACACATATTGAAGTTGTACATGTTAATTCTATAGACTTAAAGACGTATCTCATAAAGAACTGCATACCAAATGTAGAGGTGCCTAAAGTAGTATAAGTTATTTTTTTGTTGTAAGTCCCTCTCCTAACTCTAGCAGCACTACTATTGCACCATAAAGATAACATTAATAATCATCTCATAATCAGATAAAAGGTATAATGCAGTTAATTGTAGTAGTATAGTAACCTTACAAATTTTTCATCGATCACTTATGATTTCATTCTATATCTCAATAAACAAACATTGCTTAATATTTATAAAAAAAAATAATTAAGGACTTACAACAGTGACTTTTTAAGTGACTTTCTTTATGAACAGAGTTCAAGAACAAAGTTCAAGAACTCTGTCCATGAAATCTGTTCATGAACTCTGTCCATGAACTCTGTTCAAGAGCAGAGTTCAAGAACTCTGTTCAAGAAAAATTCAAGAACTCTGTTTAAGGGTATAAAGACCGACATCATGAACATAAAATTAAATATAAAAAAACTAAACAATCTAATTTTAAACCTGAATGCAAATATTTCTTTTAGTTTTCTCCTATTGCCAACAACATTTCTTGCTAGTACAAAAGATTGGGAAAGGTTAGATATCTGTAAACCAAACTCTGCTCAAGAGCAGAGTTCCGAACTCTGCTCAAGAGCAGCTAACGAACTCTGCTCAAGAGCACAGTTCCATAACTCTGATCTGAGCATAAAATTAGATGTAAAAAATAAGCATTCTAATTTTAATCCTTAAGGCAACTATTTTTTTTAATTTTATTCAAATGACAACATTTTTTATCAATACAGAAGTTGGCAAAACGATACATACCTGTAACCCAAACACGTAGTGAAGAGATCGTCAATCCACAACGCCGCAGCGGTTCAGACCACCAACTCGCCAAACAACGAATATTTCCTTCACACAACAACAAATTATGTTAGCAACTAAAAACTATAAAAATTCGAAAACAAAATCAAAACGACAGAACTCAACGAGAAAATGTACCTTCACATGATGAACTATCAACCCTGCGCAGAAAGCCGAAACACCAACGACACACCGATAACAGCCCCAGAAAAACAAACGAACTAACATGGCAAACTACCACATTTTAGCAAAAGATTAGAAGACGAAAAAGTGTCGACGAACACATCATAAAATTCGAAAACCAAAAACAGCAGATAAGAATTATTTACCCTTGCTGCTGTTAACTCCACGTCGTTACACCGAGCAGCAACCAAACACCAATTTCGGAATTGCAGATCCGCCAGGCACCCTCGTCGACGAACACAGCATCCACAGCTGCAACAGGAAGTAACGACAGAGCAAGCAGCGGATCGAGGAAGGGGTGGAGCAACAGCAGACAAGCGTCATCAACCTAAACATCGCCGAGTAAACCATGCAGGGTGGCGAGGAATGACAGCGGGCCCGCTTGCGGGGTCCAAGAATTTCCAATAGCGACTGCCAAATGGAAGACGAGGCCGGGCTTTTATGCAGAAAAATTGTTCGGCTGACCTATTATTCGGCCGAATAATTGTTCGGCCGAGTAATTATTCAGCCGAACAATTGTTCCGCCGAACAATTGTTCGGCCGAACAATTGTTCCGCCGAACAATTGTTCGGCCGAACAATTATTCGGCCGAATAAACTACCATCCGAAAATTTTTCCCGCCCGGTAGTGGTTTGCACACATTTCAAGGATCCCCGCTAAACTAAACGGAGAACTGTTAGTAAGTATTCGGCCGAATAACTTCTACATTATTCGGCCGAATAATGACAATTATTCGGCCGAATAATAAATATTAATCGGTTGAATAACCTCCGCTAAGACGATTTTGCACTAGTTTCTCATGAAAGTGTTACCCACCTTCACGTTTTTACCCAAGGAGTTCATCCTACTATAATGTTGAGCTTGAAATATCGTTTCCAATTCATGAATATAATAGCACTATCATCACGAAGTGGAGTTTCTAAAACAAGAACCTCTTATCATATGGGTAACCTATGAAACATTTAATTCTAAGCCCTGAAAGAACACATTTTTTTAGATAATGATAGGGCCCCCAAATCAACAAAATGAAGATCTATGTGAACTTTCATATCTGTGTCTATTATCTAGAAATGAAAAATGATGGACTTTGCTTCCCATATATTATTCCAAGTAGTAATTTGAAATGTCTCTTTCCATACTTCTCGAGTCAAAGGACAATTGACAAATACATGGTCCACAATTTCCTTGCTATTTTTGCATATAATACATATTCTAGGACCCTCCATTTTATATTATAGCAATTATCTCATGTATGTTTTCCACTCAATTATTCTGCTTTCTTCATCTTATATGTTCCAAGTTTGTAGTATATTCACCATTCCCCTAATTTTTTTGTGACATAATCATTTTATCCTCCTTAGAAATATTTAATACACTAGAAGTTACATCTTTAACATAAAAATTTCCCATTCATCATCTTTTAGCACAAGCAAAACAATCAATTTCAAACCATTTTCCATCAACCTCATGGGTTTCACTTAGTTAGCTATGAAATAGCACATGATTTCATGGGATGTTAAAGAATATCTCTATTTTAATTAAATATTAAGGAGTACTTCTGAAAATTCTTTGTTAAACCCCTTCCTAATATATATTTGCAATTTTAAAATACCCCTTTTTTCACTAGATATCCTCTATATCCATTTTTCCCGTCACATTTTTGGAACCCCATTTTTATTTATACTACTGATATGGGAGCATGACATAACCCTTATAGTCCTTGAAATATTATATGGTGAAATTTGACATCTTGGTGAGGGCATCTATTTTGACATGTGAAACAAACCTTTGAACTTATCTTGGAATCACACATAGTTTCTACAATAGACGTCACACCACCTTGACACACATATCATACCTATTCAAATGTAATTCTAAATTCACACACAACCATTCACACCACAATCACAAATATATCATACATATACAAGAACCAACAAGAACTAGCTCGGTTGCATGCACTATTGGACCCACACCACCTTGACATCCAAAGTTACACCCATTAATATTTTGTTCAACCCTTCAATACCTAATTCTAACCCACCACCAATATTTTAATATGTTTTTAATATATTAAAATACCCATAGGACACTATATACTATCAAATATATCACTTCCATTTTTTGAATTTGAAACCTCTTCATATGAATATTGATAAGATTCAAAGGAGTTCTAGGAGCACGATGACGTTTTTATCCATTGTTTAAATCTTCAAAGATTTCTTGATTTTTAACAGTAAAAGGGACTAGGGGAGGATTTACATAAGAAATACATTTTTTCTGAGTATTTTGATCCTCATGAAGATTCCTCCAATGATTTTTTGAACCTAGAATACTCAGGAATTCTTTTGAAGTCAAATTTCTTCTCATGTTCCTTTTCCCAAAACCTAGTTTTTCATCACTGGAGTCGCGAGGTGAAACTTCAGCCAATTGTTTGATCCATATTTATTGATTTGGAATTAGAGATTTAAACCTATTGTGTCCGGAAAATCTAATTCTAATTCTCCATCCAAGGAAATGATGTTATTTTTCGTGTTGTCCCCTGAGATGTCGTAAAATGAATTCAGTACATGAGAGGGCCTGATCACGCGAAAGTTTTAAATACTAGATCTAAATATGTATTGAATGAGATGTGATTTTGTTTTCATCTTCTTGATTGTATTTGGATTTAAACAATTAAGAACTATTTTGGATGCATGGATTTATTTCAGAGGAATCTTATGAAGTGTATACAACATGGTAGATCTATATGAATGTGGATTTTAGTAGATGGAACAAATAGGAGATATAAGAGGTTCTTACAAGAAAAATCTCTTCGCAACATACAAATACAATAGACGACCGCAACTGGAAGAAATAACACAACCTTTCGACCAATGAAGGCATCAGATGAAGAACTACAAGACCTCTTCAAATCAATCAATAAATAAATCCATCGACGATGGACCATCGAAACGAAGAATCTAAAAAAATTGAAGAATGTTAAGGAGGATGCCTAGAGAAATTGCAAAGTCGGGGCCAAACAAGTGTAAGGACCCCTAGTAGTCCCACTTCTAGACCGACACATTAATATCTTGTACAAACTTGTTAGTACTCTACTTAACCATTTCTAGATAGTTTTCAACCATCAACAACAACAACAAGACTACGAAACTACCCTTTTAATGACCCACTACTACCAAATATTTACAGAAAGAGACAAAAAGCAATGGCTTCAAAATTGAACTTGGTTCTTAATAAGTTCCATTATTATTATGGATAGCTTTCCATCAGTATACAAAAGACTCAAGTTGCTATCATTGACCTCAACATGAAGAATGCTACTGCTAACCCTGAAAATGCAATAGCAATAGACAAACAAATCAACATGGAGTAGCACCACATCAGTGAACTACAACGACAAAAACTCCAATGGCTACATGAGGCCAGGTTGGGAAGCTAGTAGGTTGGTTAAGAACAAGTTTTATCTCCTAGCCATCATAACATTCTTACATCAAACCGTTGGACCTTACTTGTAATGACTAAGAAATAGATCCGTGACTAAGAAATAGCTCCCTGGACGAGAAGCTCATCTGATTATCATATATAAGTGCAACTAGTGTAAACGTTCATTCTATATTAGCAGAATGGGAATAATTTTAGCAAAAAATAATCTCCTATGCCCCTCCCATTGTCGAAGCTTGAACCACTGGTACCCCACCTACAGCATCTACAGATCATAGTGCTATTGTTTAATGTAATTTTTTTAATTTTTGGATTTTACATATCTATATTCTCTTTAGGATTATAAAGAGTTTTAGGGTGGGGGAGATGTTGGAGGATCCTATTCGATGGGCCTACTAGGTCCTCTAGAACAACCACCTGCTTATTATGCTATTATAGTTGAGTTGGTTAGGAAATTGTTAGGTTGTTGTAGAGTTATAATCATCCGATTGAATGTATATATCATATATATATATATATATATATATATATATAGGTTGTTGATATGTGTAAAGTAAGACATGCTTCCATTAAGGGGTTGCAGGAATAGCCCCGTTACTACACTTTTTCCCCCTTTGTTCAGTTTTATTCCTTTCCAACCACCTTGCAATGGGCTTCTCTATGGGGTTTTGTCCTGTGGTTTATTCCTTATTCATGGACTACTAAGAAGTAGTGGATCTAGTTGACTACTCAACTGATCCATATGAAGGTCAACAAATCTTCATCATAGAGTTGCATGGGAAGATGGTGGAACATTTCAAAGAACCGATCAACAACAAGAATGTGTTGGTCCTCGAGTGACATCTAGAGGGATCTACCCTAACTCAGAAATGGATAACAGATTTCAATTGTTTCAAACTTTTGTTGGCAACGAGGCTTGAACTATTTCAGAAACTGATATAGTTCAAGTCTCTGATCATGGTTTAGGTAATGGGTTGGGGTAACCAAAACCCTTCTCCATTTTTAATTAACTTGTCCAAACTTGTATGTGTTTCCCTCTGTAACTGGAACCCTCTCCTATTCATCCTTTTCAAGATACAGGGTTTTCTCAATGTTTATCAGTTTTTGGGGGTGTTGGTATGTCTATTGATTGTGAGAAATTGGAGGAGGGTTAGCCACCATTAGGTCGAGAGGGGATTTTAAACCTGCAGGAGGGTTCGATCTGAGTTGATAACTCTCAATTACCTTGCTTGGAGTGTTTGATATCTTCTTGATTATTCCCAATTGATCAGTCTGGGGATCTAATTGAGCTTTCCTCTAAAAAGAGTGGGATTGAAGAAAGGGATCATGACATCGCATCTAAGAGTAGCCATGGGGCTAGCAGTGGGGCGAGTAAAATTTACATCAGAAGAGAAAATGTGCAAAATTATTATGGGATCCTCTAAGAAGGGTGTGCAGGGTAGATGTATCAATCCCTTAATCGGTCAACATTTTATCCTTACAACCTTGGAGGAATGGGGGGGCGATTAGTTGTTTAATGTTAAATTAATTTCCATAGGTAAGTGATTTGGGTAGGGGTTGGTTTGTATTTAAATTTGTGAAAGCGGAGGATGCAAATCATATTCTATAACAACAACAGAGCATTGATTCCACTCCTATTATGTTCAAGAGGTGGACACCCATGTTCGATCTGGGTAGTGAAACAATGCATGTTTCCCCAGTATGGATCAAAATGCCCAAATTTCTAATGGAATAGGAACATGCACTCCTTAAGGGACTTTGGAAATGCCATTGGAGATATCATTGATGAATATATGTCCTTGTTGACTTCCAATAGCATGATTGTTTCTCATATTCTATTCTCAATGAATCTCAAGGATGGGCTTCGTGAAGAGATTGAGCTAGTGTGGGGAAAGGAGGTTTGATATCAAAAGCTATATACTATGAAGGAATTTGTTTTAGGTGTTGTATATGTCATGTCTATGGGAACATAACAAGTCAATGTGCTATTCGTTTCACCAGCAACTATTGGTCACCAAGAGAGCAAATAGCTATGGGATATGAAAATTTCTCAGTGTGACTCTCGGGGAAAGTTGACAGAAGTTATTATTTGAAAGAAGTGGGGAGCAAGTTATAAAAATTGAAAAGTCGAAAGAAGGGCATATGCATTGATTATGGAACTGGAAAATGTGGTTGTGGAACACATTGTTTGTGTGCATGCATACGTTGATGAAGCTAAAGGAAATCATCAGGCCAACCATCCCAATGAAGAAAAATCTATCAAAACTATGGGTAAGGAACAAGCCCAGTCTTCTAATGTTATTTATCTTGAAAATTCTTCAAATTTGTTGGGAAATGATTGGATAAAACTTGGCTCATCCTCTTCTACACAAGACATGGTACCTTTGTCACCTTCTTCCCCTCTCTTGGTGATTTCCCTTGTTCCATGTTTGATCCCCTCCCCCAAATTTTTACATATATCTTCGCTAACTCTATTAGATGGTCTAGTTGTTTCTTCTTCCTTAATCTCAAAGGAAATTGCCATCCGCTTCCGCCTTAGGTCTAGGAAGGTACGTGATCTATATGTACCCTCTACGAGTATTCTAGGGATGAGGAAATCCCCACAACATATACAAAAGGGAAAGGGAGAAGAAGAAAATTACATCTTGCATTGGCACAAGAACTTGCTCCTAAGAAACATGTTGCTAGTCATAAGCAATCCATTGTTGGAGCACTTGGACTGTTGAAATTCCTGGAAGGGGTCCCCCCATGAAAATTATCTCCTTTAGCTATTGGGGTTTGTAAATCCCCATAAAAATACTTTCCCTTAAGAAGTTGGTTCTCTAAAACCAACTAGATATTGTGCTTCTATAAGAGACTTTAGGAAATGGGGAGATTAATTCAAAGGAATTGGAAAACTTCTTCAAGGATTGATGTTTTATGGCACAATATGCAAAAGGCCGCTCTGGATGTTTGGAAATAGAATGGAACCCTAGATCCATAAAATATCAAAAATATTGAGGTTTTGATTCAGGATTAGGTTTGGAAGTATTTTTTATTGAGATGGGTTCTTTTTTCATCATCCTAAACATTTATGGGCCTTATGCTAAGAGAGTCACCTTCTGGGATTCGGTTTTCAAGAAATCTTTTGCAAAAGCATACAACATGATTATAGGAGTGTTGAATATTGTAACTTCTAAGAATATTATATTTGTACTTTATTATTCCGGAGATGTTTCATCCCTCCGAGGTGATCCTATTGTGTATCCAGAGATGTTTATTCCTCCAATGGATTGTGGTAACCAGGGTTATTAGATTCACCATGTGGCGGTCGACCCTGAGTTATTTTATTAGGGGTTATTAGAATCCCTTGGGAGAGGTTGGCCCCATAGGGTAAAAAGTTAGTTGGGAAACAAGTATAAGTAGAGGAGGATGTTTCTCACTTATCACATACTTCCATCACTCGGAAAGTAGCGCACTTGTGAGAGAGAGGTCTGCATAGGAGGTTGAGAAGGAGCTCTAGTCTTTGAGCACATCTTGTATTTAGGTTGATCATCTTATTGAGGAAAGCTTTGTTGGGTTTTCTACCCCATGAGGGTTTCCAAGGGTAAAATCTCTATCTATGTTGTGATTGTGTTTCTTTCAGTGATCTTGCTAGTCAAATTAGTAAAAACTTAACATGGTATCAGAGCTAGCCTAAATAGAACATCTTTCACAAGGTGAAAATATATCTCTCTCTCTCTCCAATGAAAAATTAGGGTTTCTGTGAAGTTAGTATTTTTTGGATTCTGATTGCATGGCTGAATAGCCCTTCTAAAAATCAAAATTTTGAGCCCTAGATCGAGTTTTTTGGTTTGGTAGAACTCTGGGAAAGTCAACCCGTAGTTTGACCAAAAGTGTGGTAAACTAGGAAATTCTATTACAGATCCGGAAGATGAAAAGTTGAAGTTTCCATAAGTAGAACACACAAGTGTTTCCAATTCAATCAAGCACATCTCCTGGTAAGTATTACTCTATCTCTTGAAACTTGAATCTCTTTGGACTCCCCCAAGAGAAGATGGCTCCAAGTACTAAGCTTGAAGACAAGCTAGAAGGTATAGAGAATTTCTGGGCATGGAAATATAGAATTGGTCTCATTCTTGAAGAGAATGATCTTGCTCAATATATCAAGGATGAAGTTGCAGAACCCGCTGAAGATGAATCCAAAGAAAAGTATAGGAAGGATCTGATTAGGGCAAAGAGAATCATTGTTGATTCCATCAAAGACCACTTGATTCCCCAAGTGGAATCCAAGAAGACCCCAAAGGAAATGTATGATTCCCTAGGAAGAATGTATGAAGGGAGGAACATCAATACGAAGATGAACCTAAGAACTCAGTTGAAGAACACCAAGATGAATAATGGAGAATCCATTAAGAAGTACTTCTGAAGGGTTTCCGAAATCAAGGAACAACTAGATGCCATTGGAGATACCCTTGATGAAGATGAACTTGTAATGACTACTCTAAATGGTCTCACTAGACATTGGGAGTCATTACACAAACTATGTGTGCTAGAAAAGAAAGTATGAAGTTTGATATAGTATGGTAGGACTGTGTTCAAGAAGAAGCTAGGGTAGCCAATAGAGAAGCCCTTCTCAAGGAGGATGACCAAGCCTTTGCTAGTCACACCAAAAGAAGAAGAAAGGGTCACTTCAAAAAAGTTGACCACAAGGATTATCAACCCTCCCATAGATTTAATAGGAGAAGAGGAACAAACTCAGAAAGAGACCTCTCCATAGTCCAATGTTTCAATTGTCTTAAACTAGGACACATTGCTAGAAATTGTACTTCACAAACAAAGAAGAAGAAGTTTGTTAACAAAAGACATCATGCACATATGGCAGAAGATGATATTAGAGAAGAAAAAGAAGAAGAAGAAGAAGAAGAAGAGGAAAGGCCTCGAAAGAAAAGATCTAAAGCAAAGAAAGAAGATGCAGAATAATATGTTCTATTTTCTGCACTATTTGGGTCTGTAAAACCTGGAGAAGATACATGGCTCATCGATAATGGTGCTTCAAAGCACATGACAGGTCAAAAGAAAACTCTCTCAAGACTTGAAGAAAAGACTTCTCCACAAAAGGTATCTCTAGGGGATGATTATCAATATCCCATCAAGGGAATTGGTGAAGCAAGCTATAAGCTTGATTCTGGAACACCATTGAAGATGAAAGAAATTTTATATGTACCAGGTTTGAAGAAGAACCTACTTTCTATCTCAACACTAGATAAGAAAGGCTTTAGAGTTGCATTCATAGATGGACAAGTACTTATGTGGCCCAAAGGAAAATCAATTGAGGATGCAATTGTTATTGGTGAAGAGGAAGGAGGTCTTTACAAACTCAAGGGTCATCCAGAAGTTGCCCTTGTCAATGAAATCACTAGCCCCGGTGAGCTATGGCATAGAAGGCTTGCTCACATTAACTACAAAGCCCTACCCTATGTAAGCAAGGTAGTTATAGGGCTACCAGACTTAAAGGTTGATCATAATGGCACATGCAAAGGATGTGAAAAAGGGGAGAACATCAAGAACCCATTTCCAAAGAGAGAAACAAAGACTAAGAACATACAGGAGTTAATACATTCAGATGTATGTGGACCAATGCCCACCATATCCCTAAGTGGGTTTGAATAGTATCTCACATTCATTGATGAATATTCAAGGAAGACTTGGATATACTTTCTAAAAGGAAAGAATGAAGTCTTTGGAAAATTCAAAGAGTTCAAGGCTTTGATAGAAAATCACTCAGAGAAGAAAATCAAGATTCTCAGAACAAATAATGGTGGAGAATATACTTCAAAGGATTTTGAAGACTTTTGTAAGGAAGCTAGAATCAAGAGGGAACTAACCACTCCCTACAATCCCCAACAAAATTAGGTTGTTTAAAGAAAGAATAGAACCATCATGGAATCTGTAAAGACTATGATACATGACCAAGATCTACACATGTATCTATAGGATGAAGTAGCTAGGACAGCAGTCTATGTACAAAATAGACTATCCCATAGTGCTCTTGAATTCAAGACTCCAGAAGAAGTGTTCGCAGGAAAGAAGCCTGAGGTAAGTCATCTCAAAATATTTGGATGTTGAGTGTACATTCACATTCCAAAAGAAAAGAGAACCAAGTTGGATCCTTCAGGTAAGAAGGGAATATTTGTTGGATATTGTGAATCATCCAAAGCTTTAATAATTTACATCCCAGGTTTTCATCATATGGAAATAAGTAGAGATGTGACATTTGATGAAGAAGTAGCTCTCAAGAAATCGAGGAAGCGCCAACTTGAAGAAGTCTATGAAGAATATACATCTCCTAGAATCACAGAGGCTTTTCCCATTCCTGAAGATGCTACACCAGAAGACCATGACATGTTAGAACCAGAAGAACCCCCCATTACAAACTTATCTAGAAAAAGAAGGCCAGCATGGGTTAGAGACATTATTCAAGGAGCTAAAAAATATGGAACTCTTGAAGGCTCCACTAGAGAAAGGAAGAAACCAAAGCTAGTATCCAACTATGTAGCTTTGATGTGTGTTATTGTAGATCAAGAACCTACTAGCTATGAAGAGGTAGTTCAGAAGAAAGAGTGGGTATAAGCAATGACAAAAGAATACCAATCAATAATGAAAAATGATGTTTGGGATATAGTTCCCAAACAAAAAGATAAAAGTGTGGTATCTTCCAAAAGGATATTCAAGATAAAACATGCTACAGATGGTAGCATTGAAAAATATAAGGAAAGATTTGTAGCCATAGGATTCTCTCAGAAAGAGGGAATTGACTATGAAGAAACATTTGCACCAGTTTCTAGGTACACTTCCATTAGAACTATTATGGAACTTGCATCTATGATGAAATGGAAATTACACCAGATGGATGTTAAGACAACCTTCCTGAATGGTGTGATTGAAGAAGAAGTGTACATAGAACAACCACAGGGATTTGACGTTAAATACAGAAGAACACATGTATGCAAGCTGAAAAAGGCTTTGTATGGATTAAAGCAAGCTCCCGGAGCTTGGTATGGAAGGATTGACAGTTTCTTGACAAGCATGGGCTTTACCAAGAGTAAAGCTGACCCTAATATTTATCTCAAAGTTATGGATGATGAACCTGTTATATTGTATGTAGATGATCTATTTTTGACTGGAAATGAGAAACAAATTATCCAGTGCAAGAAGAAGCTCTCTTCAGAATTTGAGATGAAAGATCTCGGATTAATGCAGTACTTCTTAGGCCTAGAAGTATGGAAAGAACCAAAAGGAATATTTCTAAATCAGGGTAAGTATGCTGTGGGGATTTTGAAAAGATTCGATATGTTGGAGTGTAAAGCCATGGCCACTCCCATGGACTCTAAATTGACGATATTAGTTGATGACTCATCATAGTTAGTAGATATGACTCTATACAGATAGACCATTGGGTCATTGAAGTATTTGACAAATACCAGACCAGACATATGCTTTGCTGTAAATACCTTGAGTCAGTATCTAGTGGAACCTAAAAGAGTTCACTTAATAGCTGCAAAGAATGTGATGAGGTATCTAAAGGGTACATTAGATTTTGGTCTATATTATCTTGGAAATCATGAATTCAGATTGCATGGTTACTTAGATTCTAATTAGGAAGTAAGTGTTTCAGACAGGAAGAGTACATCAAGTGGATGTTATGGTCTTGGATCTGCCATGATCTCATGGTTCAGCAAGAAATAGTCTAGTGTGGCTCTCAGTACAGCCGAAGTGGAATATATAGATGCTTGGTTTGCTAGTTCTGAAGCAGTATGGCTTCGAAAACTATTATCAAGATTGTTTGACTTAGAGATGGATCTCATTGTGATCATGTGTGACAACCAGAGCTGTATTAAGATGACAAAAAATCCAGTGTTCCATGATAAGTCAAAACACATAGAGATCCGATATTTCTATATATGAGATATGGTGCAGAAAGGAGCTATCACGCTCGAGTATTTGAGCACTAATGAACAAATTGCTGATATATTGACCAAACCTTTGTCTCGAGTAAAGTTTGCGTATTTTCGAGACAAGCTTGGTGTAGTTCAAAAGGACCTTCCTCGAAAGGGGGAGTGATGTAGACACCGATGATGAGATTGCCTGCATCGATAGTCATGTCGATGATGAGGATACTTGTATCAATGATATGCTTACTTGTATGGTTGATATGTATACTTAGGATACTTGTATTACTTGTATGGTTGATATGTATATTGAGGATACTTGTATTACTTGTATTTGATGATAGGTATACATGTATTGATGACGATACTTGTATTGATGATATGTATACATGTATTGATGAGGATACTTGTATTGATATATGTACTTATACTGATGATGTACTAATGATACATATATTGATGAGGATACAATGGGGATTGTATCATCCCCGGACTTCGGTCCCTTGAATTGATCCGTAGACAGATGTCTTCGATAATGAAGTCCTTAGTGGACAAGCAGGGATTGTTTCATCCCCGGACTTCAGTCCCTTGAATTGATTCGTAGACAGATGTCTTCGAGAATGAAGTCCTTAGTGGATAGGTGGGGATTGTATCGTCCCCGGACTTTGGTCCCTTGAATTGATCCGTAGACAGATGTCTTCGAGAATGAAGTCCTTAGACATGAGACTTGTCTTAAAGTGATAAGAATTGATCATCATGGAACTTGATCTGGATTGTATCATCCATGGACCTATGTCCTAAAGAGAGCGGGATTGATCATCCTGTAATATGATCGTGTGTATTGTAGAGTATGCTGAGATAATGATCTAGATGCTATTGATCGAGATGATGATCGAGATGCTGTAGATCGAGATGATGATCCAGATAGTGTAGATCGAGATGATGATCCAGATACTGTAGATCGAGATGATGATTTAGATGTTGTAGATCGAGATGATCATCCAGATACTGTAGATCAAGATGATGATGATGATGTTGTAGATGTTCGCGTGCTGCAGAAGATGAAGACTCAATACATATGATGCTGATGTTCCAGTAACTGGTTGAGTTACTGATGATGATGTATTGAAGGAAGCTTCCAATGATTTATAGATGTATCATGTATGATGAAGTCGATGACTCCTTGCTCCTGCAGATGTTGTTATAATATCCTTCTCGTTAAGGGGGATTGTTGAATATTGTAACTTCTAAGAATATTATATTTGTACTTTATTATTCCAGAGATGTTTCATCCCTTCGAGGTGATCCTATTGTGTATCCAGAGATGTTTATTCCTCCGATGGTTTGTGGTAACCAGGGTTATTAGATCCACCATGTCGGGGTCGGCCCTGAGTTATTTAATTAGGGGTTATTAGACTCCCTTGTGAGAGGTCGGCCCCATAGGGTAAAAAGTCAGTCATGAAACAAGTATAAGTAGAGGAGGATGTTCCTCACTTATCACATACTTCCATCACTCAGAAAGTAGCGCACTTGTGAGAGAGAGGTCTGCATAGGAGGTTGAGAAGGAGCTCTAGTAGTGGAGCACATCTTGTATTTTGGTTGATCATCTTATTGAGGAAAGCTTTGCTGGGTTTTATACCCCATGAGGGTTTCCCAGGGTAAAATCTCTGTCTATCTTGTGATTGTGTTTCTTTCAGTGATCTTGCTAGTCAAATTAGTATAAACTTAACAAGGAGACCTAAATTTTACTCTAGGTGTGCATGAAATCCAAGGATCTAGGGTTAGGATTGACCCCCTAGATGATTATTTCTCTCAAAAATTTTATGATGGTGGTATTCTAGATATTGAGCTAGTCAAATTGAAGCCTTCCTAGAATAATAAGAGGGTGGGAGAAAATAGAATTTCTAATCAAAAGGTTGGATCATTTTTTCATTGTTGAAAAGTTCATAGATCAGAGAATCATGGTAAGAAAGTGGATAGACTATGGTGGGGAATCCAATATCCTTCCTATATTTTTGTAGATGCATGGGGGATTCTAAACTAATGCAAGCCCCTCCAAGCTTTGTGGAGCCTAGTTAAAAGATGATGGCTTTATGAATTTAATAGAGAATACAGGGGTTCCATGCAATTTGGATGAAGGGGGTCCATCCACAATTCATTTGTAAAAAAATTGAAGAATTTCAAGACAGAGGTGCAAGAATGCGAAAAAACTAAGAAAATCAACAATGATCGGGAGCTAAAGCTGATTGATACTGACTTTGAATATGTATATGATACAAAGGGAGGAGGAAAATCTACTTAGGATTCCAAAAGAAATTCTGAGTGGTTTGGAGGGTAGGAGGTGGAAACTCTTAGCGAGACTAGAGGAAAATTAGATGTTAAAGAGTAGAGATATTTGGTTGGAGTATGGATATGAAAACAAAACAAAACATCCAGGATTATGTGGAAGGGAGGAAGATGCAAAATAGTATTTGGGGTCCAAAATAACAGAACAACAAACAAGTTTCTTCATTCGAAGGTCTGCCCAGATTGGGAAAATCTCACTTCCAGAACGTTTTCAAAGAAGACGAGCGAGTCACAATTGCTAAAGTGGTTCGAATGGTTCCTAGGTTTTGTGACCCTAGAGGACAATAGGGAGTTGATGGAAGAGGTTTCAATGGAGGAATTAAAAGAGGTTATGCATAGATTTCAGAAATTCAAGAGTCCTGGCCCAAATGGATGGATGATTGAGTTCTTCCTTTCCTTATATGAGACCATTGGACCGAACCTCCTTAGGCCAATTGAATAGTCACAGATCAGGGGCTTTATTCATTCTCCATTGAACAAAACCTTCATTACTCTTATCCCAAAAAATAGACAACCCTCAAACAATGGAATATTTTCAACCAATTTCACTCTATAACATTACATACAAAGTGGTGGTTGAAATCATTTCTAGAAGAATAAAGCAGATCCTTTCAAATGTTGTATCATGGAAACAATTTTGGTTTCTAGAAGGTAGGAAAATACATGAGGCGATTGGCGTGGCTAAAGAAGGGATGCATGGTCTAAAAAAGTGGAAAATGAAATGGGTGGTGTTGAACATAGATAAATTTAAATCATATGACCGAGGAAGCTTGCTATACATTCGCTATCTCCTGACTCATTTAGGATTTGAAATTGATTTCGTCAATTGGGTCATGAGGTGTATGCCCAATGTCTCCTTTTCACTCCTTATTAATGGATCAACTTCCCCTTTTTTCATGCAGAAGGGGCCTACGGCAAGGATTTCATTTATACCCCATTTCATTTAAGTTAGTAGCAGAATGACTTAGCAGGTCATTGGCTAATGCAAAAAGAAGAGGGAAAATGGAAGATGGAGATCGAGATCCATAGGGAGAGATACGGAAGTCTATTCCAAAATCCAAGGAAAAATATTGGAACTACACCAATGTTGGGAATTTCAAAACAAATTACAAGGAAGAGAGAAAGAGGAAAAAGAATTAATAAATCTAAAAAATATTTAGAGGATGATGGTGGAGATTCCTTTATTGCATTTTTTGTGACCCATGCACGATAGAATCCATAGGTTATAGACTTTTGAGATTCTTTGATTATCACATTGAAACAAAAGTAGGTTTTACTGTACTAGAAATATGACGGTGGGATGTTATACCTTTGTGATGAATCTCCTCATTACATAGTTTTCCATTGGAGTCTTAAAAAAATCTCCTAATGGCAAAGCCAAGGGAAGAATGGAGTTTTTCACATTGTAGGTTTTGCATTTAACCTAATATCACTAAGTAAAACTAGTTATGTGTTTGTGTAGAAAGATCAAGGTGTTAAGGATTGATAAGAGTAGACATTTTTGTTCTGCAAAGTTTGGAAGGTTTTGTCATGAGAATGGCATTGAAATGCATAAATCAATTCCACACATCTCTCAATATAATGGAGTTGCACAATAGATGAATATCATAGTGATAGAGATATCTAAGACTATGATTAGTGGAGTTGTCTTGGAAAAGAGTTTTTGTGTAGAAGAGGTTGCTACCACATGCTACCTTATTAATTGGTAGGGCCCACATTAACAATAGTCTAGATGTAGAAACTAATTTTAAAGTTTGATGGGAAAAATGTGTGTAGAAGCTAATTTCAATAAATATGTTGTGGAGTCAAGTAATGAATCCAATATATATATAGAACTATATTTTGTTGAGAATTGGATAGATGTGCATAGAAGGCTCACGACAATGGCTCTATTGTTTGTAAAGTATTGATTCTATGTTAAATACTCAAAATGAAAGGTGGTTAGTTTGGAAGATAGGAAAAAGGATTTAAAGGTTAAAAAAAACCATAAGCACGGAGTTGTGCAAGTTATAGACTGTTTGAGAACCATTTATAGTCCTTGAGAGGAAAGGGCCTCTTCAAGTTCTATAAGTGCTAGATCCAAATATAGAAACAATTAAAAAACCAGAGTGGAAGGGATTTGATACTATAAGTTTGGTGGAAAATGAAGCTATAGAATTACATTAAGAGATATGTATCAAGTAATGCTTGAAAGATGAAGAGGATAAAATCATCTAGTGGAATAAAATTTCTATAACGAGATAGGCTCCCATTGGTGTCCTCTATGTAAAATAGAAGAGAAGATTACTTGCCATATATTAATGTCATTTTATTATAAAAAAAAGTTTAAAAAAAGTGGGATCTCTTAGAGATATAAATGTTATATGGCATGGTTCAACAATGGAAGAAAATATTAAGGATTGGAGTAGCAATAGGGAAATAATGAAAAAATTACCCAATCATAACTTGCTTTATCAGATGTATAACGATATCGCTGATATTCAGTCTGTGTTTTCTCGCTGGAGTCCTTAGTCCTTTTCTAGCGACGAAGACAGAGAGGACCAAGAAAACCCGGGTGATGTAATGTTGAATCCAGACGGAATCTGAGAAGCCACCGGAGAAATATTCCTCGCCGAGTTCTCATTGCTTCCGACGCTGCTCTCACAACCTCTCGGCAGGTTCTTGATCACATCTTGCATAGTATACGCGCAGCACGAAATTCGTGGACGCTTAGCTACCGATTCCTTATAGGACTCCGCATATGATTCTGATGGACTCAGCAGAACCGATTGCGAAAGCACTTGGCCAATAGGAGTCTGCAATTGCTCGGCCTGCACCGTCGTTCCACTGCGGAGAAGTTGTGCAACGGGCGAGGCCTGGCTTTCTTCAAAGGTTGAAGATGCACCAGCAAAATCTAGGGAGGATTCGGAACTGGGGAAGTGCAACTGCTGCCACAGCGGATCGCAGGTTGCCGGAGGATCCTCGTGATGAACATTAACCTCGTGAAAGAAGTTGCAGGATGTCTCAGTCGTGAGACAAAATTATGGATACCCTGTTGGATAATCATTCTCGTACTCAGTATTATTTTCTTCAGCTCCGCCATCACCGAGAAAAAGAGAGGCATCCGTCGATGATACATAAGTGGAAGCAGCAAAATATGCGTCATCATCGAAAATGTTATCACTGATCATCTGACTCCCGTGATCGTGCAATCTTCCCATACCCACTCCAACTCCTGTCCCTTGTTTCTGAAACCCTCCCAGTCCGATGCACCCGAAGTCCATGATGACAGTCTCAAACAATTATCAATCTTTCTACTGAGAAACAGGAACTCAACGGCGATTCTGGACTCAAGAGCAAACACCAACTTGAACAATGGTATCGCCTTCTGAATTATTTTATAATTGAAGGCCCAACCCCGCGTAACCTATTGCATTTAATATTATACCCGGCTTCTTCCAAATAGTTAATTCAAATCATTACGCATACGTCTTTAATTTTATCTCTTCGTGTTAACGAGAGTTGGCCCGAGGATATCATCATTATTAAACGAACCCTAGCCCTAGCAGTTACTGAGTTAGGGTTCATCCACCGGCAAAATGGCTTTGTTGGATGACCGGCCAGTATGAATAGAGGACATATCAAATGTGAAAATGCCTTCGCTCGTTTTCCATTAACTTTATTTGTAGAAATTGAAAAACTACAATGGTAGGAAGTTAGCCATTATTAAATTTGAGAGTGGCTTTCTATACAATTATTTAGTTTGGTTTCTTATTAATATTTAGTTTGGTTTTTTATTAATTTTTTAAGTGTGAATAATAATATTAAATTATATTGGTTATTGAGTTAACCATATTTTACAAATTGGATATATAAACCATTATTAAATTTGGGCTCACCTCTAGGTTCAAGTTTCAATGATCTATGTGGCCTTTCTATACAATCATTTAGTTTGGTTATTTACCGATTTTTGAAGTGTGAATAATAATATTAAATTACCGTGGTTATTGAGTTAACCATATTTTACAAATCCGATATATAAATCATTATTAAATTCGGGCTCACCTCTAGGTTGAGAGTTTCAATGATCTATGTGGACCAAACACTCCGATAGTTTTCCAAGAAGACATATAGCAAGGAGTTCATCCTACTATAATTTTCAGCTTGAAATATAGTTGTCAATTCATGAATATAATATTACTATCATCACGAAGTGGAGTTTCTAAAACAAGAACCTCTTATCATATGGGTAACCTACAAAACATTTGATTCTAAGCCCTGAAAGAACACATTTTTTTGATAAGGATAGCCCCCAAATCAACAAAATGAAGATCTATGTGAACTTTCATATCTTTGTCTATTATCTAGAAATGAAAAATGATGGACCTTTCTTCCCATATATTACTCCAAGTAGTACTTTGAAATATCACTTTCCATACTTCTCGAGTCAAAGGACAATTGACAAATACATGGTCCATAATTTCCTTGCTATTTTTTTATATAATACATATTCTAGGACCCTCCACTTTATATTATAGCAATTATCTCATATATGTTTTCCACTCAATTTCTCTCCACTCAATTATTCTACTTTCTTCATCTTATATGTCCCAATTTTGTAGTATATTCACCATTCCCCTAATTTTGTTTGTGACATAATCATTTTATCATCCTTAGAAATATTTAATACACTAGAAGTTACACTTTTAACATAAGAAATTCCCGTTCATCATCTTTTAGCACAAGCAGAACAATCAATTTCAAACCATTTTCCATCAACGTCACGGGTTTCACTTAGTTAGCTATGAAATAGCACATGCCTTCATGGGATGTTAAAGAATATCTCTATTTCAATTGAATATGAAGGAGTACTTATGAAAATCCTTTGTTGAACCCCGTCCTAATATATATTTGCAATTTTAAAATACCCCTCTTTTCACTAGATATCCTCTATATCCATTTTTCCCGTCACATTTTTGGAACCCCATTTTTATTTATACTACTGATATAGGAACATGACATAACCCTTATAGTCCTTGAAATATTATAGGGTGAAATTTGACATCTTGGTGAGGGCATCTATTTTGACATGTGAAACAAACCCTTCAACTTATCTTGGAATCACAAATAGTTTATACAATAGACATCACACCACCTTGACACACATAGTTTCTACAATAGAAGTCGCACCACCTTGACACACATATCAGACCTATTCAAATGTAATTCTAAATTCACACACAACCATTCACACCGCATTCACAAATAGATCATACATATACAAGAACCAACAAGAACTAGCTCGGTTGCATGCACTATTGGACCCACACCACCTTGACATCCAAAGTTACACCCATTAATATCTTGTTCAACCTTTCAACACCTAATTCTAACCTGCCACCAATATTTTTATATGTTTTTAATATATTCAGAAACCCCTAGGCCACTATATACTATCAAATATATCACTTCCATTTTTTTTAATTTGAAACCTCTTGATATGAACATTGATAAGATTCAAAGGAGTTCTAGGAGCATGGTGACGATTTTATCCATTGTTTAAATCTTCAAAGATTTCTTGATTTTTAAAAGCAAAAGGGACTAGGGGAGGATTTACATTAGAAATACCTTTTTTTTCTGAGTATTTTGATCCTCATGAAGATTCCTCCAATGATTTTTTGAACCTAGAATACTCGGGAATTCTTTTGAAGTCAAATTTATTCTCGTATTCCTTTTCCCAAAACCTAGTTTTTCATCACTGGAGTCACCAGGTGAAACTTCAGCCAATTGTTTGATCCATATTCATTGATTTGGAATTAGAGATTTAAAACTGTTGTGCCCGGAAAATCAAGTTCTAATTCTCAGTGCAAGGAAACGATGTTATTTTTCATGTTTTCTCCTGAGATGTCCTAAAATGAATTCAGTACATGAGAGGGCCTGATCACGCTCAAGTTTTAAATATTAGATCTAAATATGTATTGCATGAGATGTGATTTTGTATTCATCTTCTTGATTGTATTTGGATTTAAACAATTATGAACTATTTTGGATGCATGGATTTATTTCAGAGGAATCTTATGAAGTGTATACAACATGGTAGATCTACATGAATGTGGATTTTACTAGATGGAACAAATAGGAGATATAAGAGGTGCTTACAAGACAAATCGCTTCACAACATACAAATCCAATAGACGAGCGTAACTGGATGAAATAACACAACCTTTCCACCAATGAAGGCATCAGATGAAGAACTACAAGACCTCTTCAAATCAATCAATAAATAAAACCATCAACGATGGACCATCAGAACGAAGAAACTAAAAATTTTTAAGAATGTTAAGGAGGATGCCTAGAGAAATTGCAAACTCGGGGCCAAACAAGTGTAAGGACCCCTAGTATTCCAACTTCTAGACCGACACATTAATATCTTGTAAAAACTTGCTAGTACTCTACTTAACCATTTCTAGATAGTTTTCAACCAGCAACAACAACAACAAGACTACGAAACTACCCTTTCAAGGGCCCACTAGTACCAAATATTTACAGAAAGAGACAAAAAGCAGTGGCTTCAAAATTGAACTTGGTTCTTAATAAGTTCCATTATTATTATGGATAACATTCCACCAGTATACAAAAGACTCAAGCTTCTATCATTGACCTCAACATGAAGAATGCTACTACTGACCCTGAAAATGCAAGAGCATTAGACAAACAAATCAACATGGAGTAGCACCACATCAATGAACTACAACGACACAAACTCCAATGGCTACATGAGGCCATGTTGGGAAGCTAGTAGGTTGGTTAAGAACAAGTATTATCTCCTAGCCATCATATCATTCTTACATCAAACCGTTGGACCTTACTTGCAAGGACTAAGAAATAGATCCCTAGACGAGAAACTCATCTGATTATCATAGATAAGTGGAGCTAGTGTAAACATTCATACTATATTAGCCAAATGGGAATAATTTTAGCAACAAATAATCTCCTATGCCCCTGCCATTGTCGACGCTTGAACCACTGGTACCCCACCTGCAACATCTACAGATCATAGTGCTATTGTTTAATGTAATTTTTTTAATTTTGCGATTCTACATATCTATATTCTCTTTAGGATTATGAAGAGTTTTGGGGTGGGGGAGATGTTGGAGGATCCTATTCGATGGGCCTACTAGGTCCTCTAGAACAACCACCTGCTTAGTATGCTAGTATAATTGAGTCGGTTAGGAAATTGTTAGGTTGTTGTAGAGTTATAATTGTAACATCCCGAAAATTTCACTAAGATTAAAATTTTTTGAAGTAGCATTAATTACTAAGAATGCTAATTGCGGAAACAAATGTTTGTTAACTACTTAACTAATAGCAGTTTATTACAATTGAAAATTTGATATTTCTTAAAACATAATAAGACAACAGTACATTTGAAATAACATATAATTCTATATACAATATTTAATTTCTCATGCGATACAGTTCTGGTAATAAGTACTAACAACTATGTTTGAATGTTGATGAAGGGGTTCCTACAGGGTTCCCTGGGGTTTACTTAGCTTTGATAGCCAAAGCATTGAACCTATTTCTTTTCGCAGATCCGCACGTAAGGAATTATGACAATTCAAGTACTTCTTGTAATTCGATATATGCTTCAGCTAGCCGTCAATGCATTAAGATAAAATATGAATACTTCTATGCATGAAGGTTATCGATGGTATGGATCTTCAGTCTTCTGTCCAACAAGTGTTAACCTATCTATTTATACACTCTGTGGAAGTCACTATTATCGCTATCTGCTTAAATATATGGATTCTCCAGCTCTTATATTGATGTACATCTTGGAAAATATGGGTTACTTTCCATTCTAATACGTGCAAGGGTTAGATAAGTTTTTCATTTCAAAGTACGAGTGTTATCGTAAAACAAATTTGACAT